>JXCR01135424.1:53910-128646 GCA_002079205.1 Phalaenopsis hybrid cultivar
CAATATGTATATATATATATATATATATATATATATATATATATATCTCTCTGTGTGTGTGTGTATGTGTGTGTGTGTGTGTGTGTAATTTAAATGTCTTTCCAAAGTGGGAGACGAGATTTCAATTCTGACACCCAACAACTTCCAATGCACAACTCCACAACCAAAAAATAGTGCCGACAATTGGAATGGGAAATGAAAATGATATGAATATACTAATGGATCAAGGATCTCATAATTCATCACATATTCAACCCTACTACAACTGGAATGTACTTTCAAAGAGAATCAAGAATATAGAGAAAGAGGTGCATAATCTTATGCATGCAATTGAGTATATTTTTGAAATGATGGATCACCTAGATTGGAGACTCAAGAAACATTTTGAACATACAGGGCATATTGAAGATGGTCTGGTTCGTATGTTCAAGAAGCATGCGTGGATTAAGGAGGAAAATTCAACTGATAAATTTCCATTTTTGCCCTTCTACAATTTGTATGTGCACTACCAGTCTATGAGAGATATCTAGGAGGACAAGAGTGAAGAATATGTTTAAAGTTGATTTAAGCAATGAATGTTTTGTCTAGTATTGTTTGTTTTAGCTTGTTATGTTAGATTACCTTTACTTTCTATTGTTGCACAATCTACATTTATTGCTTTGAAGTTTGATGTTTAGATTTCAGTGTTAGGATGTTGGTTTGCTTTAGAACACTGAATTTGTTATGTGTTGGCTTGAAAAATGTTAGTTTGTAATAACGTGGATTTAGTATATTAATATGAGTTTTGTGTTGTTTGTAAAAATTTGGTGTTAAATTGATGTTTAATTATGCTTAGAAATGTTTATTTGAGTCAAATAGAGGTTGAAAGCGGTACGGAGCAGATTTTCACAAAAACCAAGATCTGACAAAAATACACTCTGGTGCATGAAGTGCCAGATTGATGCATGATGCGCCAACTTACAGAGCCTTGGCCCATGATGGGCCAGAATTGGCACATGATGCGCCCGATTTTGCACATGATGCACCAAAGGTTCGAATATTCCAGATTGGCTAAGAAAACAATGAAATCGCACAAAAACCTCCATTTTTGCTGCTTGGTCATCTTCCACCTCCAACCTTTAGTTTAAGGCATCACATTGTGGGCTAATGAGAAGGATTTGGAGGCCAAAAATCATAGATTTTATCTTCTCATGGTAAGAGCTTCACTTTAACTTAGAAATTTTTTATTTTCATCATGGATTTTGGGAGATCCGAAAAATGAGATTTTTGATGAAAATGCTTAAAGAAAACTCATGGTGAAATGTTTCATACCAAATAATCTTGATTAGGGAGTTATATTTGCGATTTAGTAATTCATTTGGAATTTATTTGGATTTTCAAAGAATCTCCAATGGCTCTCCGCACAAAAAGAGGAAAAATGTCGGGCGAATTTTTTGCTCAAAAGTTCATTAATTTCAAGGGCAACAACTATAACAATACATAAATTGAGACCTGAAGATTCATACAGAAAAGGGTGTTTGCGAACCCGGGAGGCGAGGTTGAAAGGTTGATTCTCGCCAGAAATTGGGAGCGATTATGCTACTACACTGTTGTAGTGATCATCCCGATAGTTCGGGAGTTCTATTTCAACCTAGGGTACACTACGGAAGATCATATTCTGGTGAGAGGTACGCAAGTTGAGTTTAGCTCCAAAATGATTAATGTGTTATATGGGCTGAGGAATGTCTTCCATGATGAATATGCCGCTTTTTTTTATCACTGATTCATCACTGGAAGAAGTCATTGCCTTTTTAACTGATGGAAGAGGGGAGTGGAAGATAAAGAATAACAAAATAGTTAACTTCCCCACTTCCATGTTGATGATTCAGTCCAAAGTATGACATCACTTCATCTCTGTCAGACTTTTACCTACAAATCATCTAGCTAATGTTACAAAGGATCAAGCTGTGTTGAACTATTACATTTAGAACATGATGATAATAGATGTTGGTGCGCTTATAGTTCATCATGCTAGGAGTATTGCTGGTAGTGCTACTGTTGGAGGCTTGGGATATCTTACCCTGATTTTCACTTTATGTGAACAATCAAGAGTTGAATCTCATAGAAATGAAAAGAGATTACAGCCTCAGAATCTGATTGGGAGGCACACGATTCAAAGAGTAGAAATTTTTGTTGATTCTAGAAGTGGAAGAAGGGATTGGCCTTCTACATCTACTGTAGAGGCATCTACTTCTTGTTCTGCATCGTTGGAAGGTATTATGGACCAGCTCATGATTCAACAATATGACATTATTAATATACAGACTCAGTTGGGCAAGATAGAAGCAATGAATGCATATAATGATGAATATCAGCAGAGGAGAGTTCAACATGATATAGATTTTCAAAATGTTATGGTTAGACACTTCATGGGTGAACCTAATGTAAACTTTGTTGCTTGCCCCAGCTTTGTTCCCTATGCTCACATTCGTGATGAAGATGAAGAGGCAAGAGAAGATGAAGAAGATGATGATGATGGTGAGGAAGGAGATGAGAACTGATAGTTTAGTTTAAGTTTGATTTGATATTATGTGTTGTTTGTATATTTTTTTGTACTGTGTTGCACTTTTATTTGAGACTTGCTGGATTTAATATTTTTATGTTGTGTTGTGGACCTGAAATTTGTAATAATAATCGTAGACTTTTACTTTTCACTTTTTGTTTTAGTATTTTCAGTTTGAGCATGTTGAATGTGTAGTATTTTCAATTTTAATATTTCTATTTTAATTCCCAGCAAATGTTTTAGAATATATTATGTTTTATTTAATGTTTTAAAGCCTATATGTAGTTTTACAGTTAGTACCTGCAGTATATAGAACCAATTTCTTCTTCAGAAACCCTCTACAGGTTAGTTTTTATTTTTATGCATTTACTGTTTTCTTTCACCAACTAAAATTTTGTACTAAAATATTTTTAAAAACATTTAAAAATTTAAGTTTGGGGGGAAGAAAAATTTCTTTTAAAACGGAGAAAACTAAATTTTATTTGTCCTTAAGTAACTATATTTTTTTAAAGTTAATTTAACATGGCCTGGGATATCAAGATTTAACTTTAAATGGCTATACTTATGTTTATAAATATTATTGTAAATTTAGGTAAAAAGTTTTTAATAAAAAAGGTCAATTCTAAAGTTAAAGATATTTGATATGATAGGATAAGACTATGTTTTTCTATTTAAAGTAAAGAAAATTATATTTTTGAAGTGTTAAGAAATTTTAGGGTTTCATGTAAGAAGAAATGAATGAGGCTTTATGAAAAGTCATAAACTAGTATGACTTTATTAAGTAAGGAGAGGTGTGGAGTTTTAAATTTAAGAAGAGTGAAGTTCAAAACTATTAAAGGATATCCATATATAGTAATTCTCACCCGAGAAAGGAAATAAAAGGGGGGATTAAAAAGATCTTAAAAGAAAAATAAAATAAAAAGAAAATGAAAAGAAAAAAAATGGGTGACGAGAAGCTAAAGGAGATGCCTAATAAAAAATTGGCTTCACTTGAATCAACTTAAGGAAGGAGCTTTATTACATTTTCTAAACTTGTATTAAAGTATTAGTAGCATTCCTAGTAAAGTTTTCATGAAGCTCTTTTTCATATGAATGTTCTAAATGTTCTTAGCATGACAAATTGCAATTCTTCTTGAAATGAATAGAGATTCAGAAATCTTAAATTTGATTACTAGATATTCCTAGACTTGGAGTTTGAACCTAAGTTATTAAAGGTTTTTCTTAATTTTTCCTATTCTATTTATTGAACTAAAGTATAGAAGTAATAATTTATTCTCTATCCTAAAGTCATATACTTTTATGTAATAAAAGTGTCACTTGAGGACAAGTAACATTTAAGTTTGGGAGATTTTGATACAAATAAAATAATATAATATTTTAAGTACCTTTTTATGCCTATTTTTGGTGATATTGCACTTTAAAAAAATGCATTTTTTTTGTTGCAGTTATATCATTTTTAGGCATCTAGAGCAAAAATGGCAAAAGGAACAAAATTTGGAGCAAAAATAGCCAATTTTGGGGTTTAGCGCCTGATGCGCCAAAATCCAGAGCGTTGGCACATGATGAGCATGATGTGACTTTTTCAAATTAAGATGGTTCAAGAAGAGTTTTGCGCAAATTTTTAAAGGGACACTTGTTCTAAACACCCCATGGAGTGATTCAATACATCTAGACACTTTGGAAGGTTCTAATTTGAAGGGATTTGATTCTTGGATCAAAGAGGCACGTCTTTTGAATTCAAAGGTTTGACTTTTAAATTTCAGAGGGGAATTGAAATTTTTTTCAGAGGGGGCAACCCAAAATAAAAATCAACTTGGAGAAGAACTTCAAGGGGGGGTGAAAAAAGATAGGTGATGTGAGAACTAAGAGGGAGAGATAGAGAGAGAAAGTTAAGGGCTTGGAGATTATCTTCTAGGGTTGTAAGAGGAGAGGGAAGGTGAGAGATTTCTTCTTCATTACACTTCTAAGAGAGAATTGAGAGTTCTTGTAAAGAGAGAAAGACTTGGAGAGAACTTCTAGGGATTTGCTTGGGAAGGATTGTGAGATAAGTTGTATTTTTCATTTCTTTTATTTGTAAACTTATTTTTATATATGAAGACCGTGTTTTATCGTATCATTCTCATGAATTCTGAGTAGTCTTCTTTATACTTCTCCCTACTTTGAAGAAATGGTTTTGCGAAGAATTTATTTTGTTTTCAACAATTTTAAATGTCGATAATTTGTGATGATTTGAACTTCGATCTTCATTTACTTTTTGATCTGGCCAATTGAATTGTTAAAATGTGTTGGAAAGATATGTTCTAAAAAGGAGATATGATTTCTACAACAAAGGCAGAATCACATTTGATTTCATGGGAGAGTATGTCATCCATGTTATTGGGTGCAAATAAATAGAGAAATATACGTTGTTGGATGTAGAATTGGAAGATTTAAAAGTGACAGATTAGAATCCCCAATTTGGTTTAGTTGATTAGAAACTAATGCGATCATGTTAGCCCTCAGGTGAGGGAGTAGTGGGAGATCTAGAGTGATAGCCAGTATCCACGCAGCCTAACCACGGAATTAGAGACTAAACTCTTGATTAGTCAATATTCTTTATAGCGCTCGGAAGAGGGTAGCTAATAGGATTGCTTCTATTTGGTACAAAAAAGTTTTTAAATATAATTTTTAAATGATTTCAAATTCATTACAAGCCATATTTTCATTGTAAATGGGAAGGGTGTTTTCTCATACTTGAACTTTTTTGTCAACAAAAACCTTTGTTTTTTTTCAGCAATTTTACTTTTGAAAGTTTAGCATCTAGTTTAACTTAACCATTTTAGCTGTACATCTGCATATTTAGTAGCATTTTACCTGAGTAGTTAAACTTCAAACTTCGTAATTTACTTTTTTTTATTTTAATTTAAGAATAGATATTAATAGCTAACTTATGTATATTTTCAGCTTCCCTGTGGGATTGATATCTTGGACTCTATTAGAGCCCTGTATTACTTGAATGATATGTATACTTATGTTATATGTAAAAGGGAATTGAGAGTTTAAAAGAGGTTTTAAAGATAAATTTTTTTCATTAAAGTTAAATTATTGTTTGGGTTACATTGCTTATTTATTATTAATTTAATCTCAAGTTTTCGCTCATCAGAAAATCACATGAAAAATTTATTAACAAGTGATATAGGTATAGTACATATTACGAGTTCTTTATTCTCCTATTGGAGCAAGCTCCCATAGTTAATTATATCTTAAACAATTAAGATTTTCTAAGAAAACTCCTTATTAACGTTAACACTCCTTCTCAAAGAAAATATCAAGTTCAAGGAAAGAAACATTAACGTTCATTCCTAAAGGTAATATATTTTTAAATGTCATGTACTACCCTAAAGGTTTGGTTTGTTTTGTTTTATCTTTGTTTGTGTCACATTGTTTTGTTTTTTTTGGTTGTTTTATTGTTTAGTTTTGTTGTCATTTTTTTTTTGTCGTTATTATTTTATTGATGTTGTTTTGTTTATGTCATTTTATTTTATTTGTGTTATTTGGTTTTGTTATTATCGTTTTGTTTTATTGTTTTAATTATTGTTTTATTGTCTTGAGGTTCACCTTTTTTGAATTAGAATGTCGTCCCTGCAAGACAGAGTTAGCACACCCTAATAATTTGCAAAGTAAATCTAAAGCATAATTTTTTTCTTATTTCTAATAAACCTGCAAAAACATGATACGATTAGCAAGAAATCATGTTTAAATTTGTCAATTTATTTAATTAAATAAATTTTAGATGACCTAGTCAAGATGTCTATGGCTCTGTCATCCTGAGACCATAAAGGTATTCAGATCAACTTAGTCTGAAATGCATTTTAAACCAGGATCAGAAGATTCTTGTCAGTAACCACAGATTGCATCGTCTAAGAGATCTTAATAGATCTGAACACAGGTGTCCATGTTGTATTTTTTGGTTTATATTTAAATTTTAATGTCTTTTATGTCATTTATCGATTAATTTTTATTGTTTTATTTATTTTAAGTATGATTTTCGGTTACGTCTATAGAGGCTTAATTGAGACTTAATAATTTAGGTTTAATGTCATTGGAACCTAAGAATTGAGATGGTTTAGGTTCATTTTAGGTGGAACCTAAAGTTAGCGATAGTTTTAGGTCCAATTTAAGTAGAACTTAGGTATGAAATGGTTAAGGTTCAATGTAGGTAGAACCTAAAGTTTAAGATGGTTTAAATCCAATGTAGGTAGGACATAAGTAAAAAGTTACTTAAATTTAAATGTAAAATTTAAGTTCATTTGAGTTGCTTGGCTTAATTTTGGTTTAATTTAAGTTAATTTAAGTTCAATTTGAATTGGACTTAAGATTTGGATTGATTTAAGTTAACATAGGTTCAATGTAGGTCAAATTTTTTGTCAACTTAAATTCAATGTATGTCAAACTTATAAGTTTAGGCTTACTTACGTTCAATATAGGTTGAACCTATGGGTTTAAGTTGACTTAAGTTCAACATAGGCTGAACCTAAGCGTTTGGTTTGAGTTGACTTAGGTTCAATATGTATTGAACCTAATTGATTTAAGTTCAATATAAGTTGAACTTTAAGAGTTTAGGTTTTAACTTAGGTTTAATATGAGTTGAACCTAGGAGTTTATATTTTAACTTAAGTTCAATGTAAGTTGATCCTAAGGGTTTAAGTTCATTTAGGTTCAATATAGGTTGAACCTAAACTTTAAATTGACTTAAGTTCAATGTAGGTTAAACCTAAGGGTTTAAATTGACTTAGGTTCAATTTAAGTTGAACCTAAGTGTTTAAGTTAAAGAAATGAGCCTAATTTGAGTAAAACTTAATGAATATTTTAAGTCTAACTTAAACTAGGCTTAGTCATTATTTAGGGATTTTTTAAACGTAATGTAGATAAGGTTTAATTAGATTAATTATGTCTAATTTAGGTTAAACCTAATTAGAGTTTATATGTTAATTAAGTCTAATGCGAATAAGGCTTAATTATATTAATTAATTCTAATTTATGTTAGACCCAATTAGGGTTTGATTTAACTTAAACCTAAAATAATTAAGGTTTAAGGAGATTATTTAGGTTTAATGGGGTTAGACCTATTTATGTTTAGCTTAACTTAAACCTATTGTATTAAGGTTTAAGGAGATTAATTATGTCTAATAGGGATTAAACCTAATTATGATTTAATTTGACTTAAAACTAATGAAATTAAGGTTTAAAAAGATTAATTAGGTCTAATAGGCGATTGACCTAATTAGAGTTTAATTTGACTTAAACCTAATGTAATTAGGATTTAAGAGGGTTAATTAGGCCTAAGTAGGTTCTAATTTTTTTAAACCTAATATAATAAAGGTTTAAGAAGGTTATTTAGGTCTAATAGGGGATTGGCCCTAATTAGGGTTTAATTTGTCTTAAACATAATGTAATTAAGGTTTGAGAAGATTAATTAGGTCAAATAAGGGATTAGACCTAATTAGATTTTAATTTGTCTTAAACCTAATATAATAAAGAATTAAGAAGGTTAATTAGGTCTAATAAGGGATTAGATCTAATTAGGGTTTAATGTAATTAAGGTTTAATAAGGTTAATTAGGTTAAATAGGGGATTAGACCTAATTATAGTTTAATTTGTCTTAAACATAATGTAATTAAGGTTTAAGAAGATTAATTGGGTCTAATTAGGGATTAGATCTAATTGGATTTTAATTTGTCTTAAACCTAATGTAATTAAAGTTTAAGAAAGTTAATTAGGTCTAACAAGGGATTAGACCTAATTAGAGTTTAATTTATCTTAAACCTAATGTAATTATAGGTTTAAGAAAGTTCATTAGGTTTAATAGGGGATTAGAGTTAATTAATGTTTAATTTGTCCTAAACCGAATGTAATTAAGGTTTAAGAAGTTTAATTAAGTATAATAGGGGATTAGAAATAATTAGAGTTTAATTTGTCTTAAACCTAATGCAATTAACGGTAAAGAAGGTTAGTTAGGTCTAAAGGGGATTAGACCTAATTACTATTTAATTTGTCTTAAACATTATGCAATTAAGGTTTAAGAATGTTAATTAGGTTCAAAAATGGATTAGACCTAATTAGGGTTTAATTTGTCTTAAACCTAATGTAATTAAGGTTTAAGAAGGTTAATTAGGTCTAATAAGGGATTAGACCTAATTAGGGTTTAATTTATCTTATACCTAAAATAAATAAGGTTTAAGAAGGTTAATTAGGTCTTATAAGGGATTAGACCTAATTAGAGTTTAATATGTCTTAAACCTAATGTAATTAAGGTTTGAAAAGGTTAATTAGGTCTAATAAGTGATTAGACCTAATTAGGGTTTATTTTGTCTTAACCTAATATAATTAAGGTTTAAGAAGGTTAATTAGGTTTAATAGGGGACAAGAGCTAATTGGGGTTTAATTTGGTTTAGGTTCATCTGGTTGAACTTAGATATCTAAGTTTGATTTCAATCCAAACCCTTTAGAAAGGATGAATAAACCTAATGTTGTTTAGGATTTAGTTTTACCCTAGGCGCAATGTAGAAATCAGACTTAAGGGATTGGATGAATCATATAGGTCATTCAAGGCAAATGTTCAAACCTAAGGGATTTTATGGTTTTTAAATGTAAATTTTAAAATTTACAATTTTAACCCTAAGNCATATAATTAAGGTTTAAGAAGGTTATTTGGGCCTAATAAGGGACTATAGCTAATTAGAGTTTAATTTGGTTTAGGTTCATCTGGTTGAACTTAGATATGTAAGTTTGATTTGAACCCAAACCTAATAGTTTTGAAAGGATGACTAAACCTAATGTTGTTTAGGATTTAGTTTTACCCTAGGCACAATGTTGAAATCAGACTTAGGGGATTGGATGAATCATATAGGTCATTCAGAGCAAATGTTCAAACCTAAGGGATTTTATGGTTTTTAAATGTAAATTTTAAAATTTACAATTTTAACCCTAAGAAGCAAAATGTCATTTTCAATTTTCTAGAGGCTAAAAATTATCATTTTAAGGTCTAAAATTGTCACCCTAAAATTTTTAGCCATCTCCAATTTTAATTTTCAATTTCTTTGATTTTTATATATATTAAAAAAAATAATTACAAAGTTTAATGAAATGTAATGAATTTGGCTTCAGAGACCTCTCTTAGCCTTGGAAAAATCACAGAATATCCCTAGGTGTGAAAAGATCATCCTCTAAAATTTTCATTGTTTTAGGATTTATAAATAATTTTTAATAATTAAATTACTTCAGAGAGTAATTAATTTTTAAAAAATTAAATAAAATAAATTAATTTCATATTTTGTTTTCAAAATGTTCTTCTCATTTTTTCTGAATCGAGGGGTGTTTTTATTTCATTTTTATGATCTTTCTATGCAAATTTATGAATTTTTTAAGATTTTAAACATTTTCTAAATTTATTAAATTCTTAGTTTCTTACTTATCTGACTAGGTGACAGCGCAACCTTGGAGATGTCAAAACTCGACGTAGCACTATCTGGTTGGTAGCTTTTGTGGCTCACTGTTTTTTCTGTCTTGTATGGACAGATCTATGGTTCGACTAAATCACAGTTGTTCGTTTTCAATACACGGAAACGGATGACATCCAACCATCATCCCTAAGGGCTGTTAAACTGTAAGCCGTTCATATTTAGGGCATAAGATCTCCTTAGATCTTGCACTAAATTTAATTTTGTTTCCTAAAGCTTCATCTCATCATAACGAACACATCCATACGAACACTTAGCCATGGTGTGATGATCTTCTTCACAATGTCTCAAATCCGAGTAAAAATTAGAGTTAGTTATCCATACCTAGCCTTGTGAGGTGAAGCCTCAATCAAGTTTGATAGGAATGATTGCTAGGTCCTTGAGAACCTCCTCCTGAGTCCAATTTGGAATGAAATTGGGTTAGGGTTTGTTCTTGTTAAAATGGATTCACGGTTTCAGCTTATAGTAGGTTAGAGCTTATGGGGAGGGACAATTTGGATTGGAAACTTCCTCGTGAGACTTGGGGAAGCTTTGGGACAATTGAATTGGAGTTTTGGTATGGTTTATCCTAACCCAAAAAAGTTTCCTGATTTTGGGGTTGGAAATTAGGGTTTCTTGGTGAGTTTCAGAGACTGAAACTAGGGCTATCAATTTGGCTCGTTGTTCGTGAACAGCTCGTGTTCGGCTCGTTCGTTAAGCCTAACGAGNATTTCCAATTATTAAAAAAAATAATTACAAAGTTTAATGTAAATTAATTAACTTGGCTTCAGAGACCTCTCTTAGCCTTAGAAAAATCACAGAATATCCCTAGGTGTGAAAAGATCATCATCTAAAATTTTCATTGTTTTAGGATTTATAAATAATTTTTAATAATTAAATTACTCCAGAGAGTAATTAATTATTTTAAAATTAAATAAAATTAATTAATGTCAGATTTTGTTTTCAAAATGTTCTTCTCATTTTCTGAATCGAGGGGTGTTTTTATTTCATTTTTATGATCTTTCTTTGCATATTTATGAATTTTTGAAGATTTTAAACATTTTCTAAATTTATTAAATTCTTAATTTCTTATTTATCTCACTAGGTGACATCGCAACCTTGGAGAAGTCAAAAACTCGACGTGGCGCTGTCTGGTTGGTAGCTTTTGTGGCCCACTGTTTTTTCCAGTCTTGTATGGACAGATCTATGGTTCGACTAAATCACAGTTGTTCGTTTTCAATACACGGAAACAAACGACATCCAACCATCGTCCCCAAGGACTGTTAACTCATAAGCCGTTCATATTTAGAGCATAAGATATCCTCATATCATGCACTAAATTTAATTTGTTTTGTTCCAGAAGCTTCATCTCATCATAACGAACACATCCATATGAACACTCAGCCATGGTGTGGTGATCTTCTTCACAATGTCTCAAATCTGAGTAAAAATTAGGGTTAGTTATCCATACCTGACCTTGAGAGGTGAAGCCTTAATCAAGCTTGATAGGAATGATTGCTAGGTCCTTGAGAAGCTCCTCCTGAGTCCAAGTTGGATTGAAATTGGGTTAGGGTATGTTCTTGCTGAAATGGGCTCACAGTTTCAACTTAGAGTAGGTTAGAGCTTATGGGGAGGGACAATTTGGATTGGAAACTTCCTCGTGAGACTTGGGAAGCTTCTGGGACAGTTGAATTGGAGTTTTGGTATGGTTTATCCTGGCCCAAAAAAGTTTCTTGGTTTTGGAGTTGGAAATTAGGGTTTCTTGGTGAGTTTCAGAGGCTGAAACTATAGGGGAATGTCTGTTTAGGAAATGGGGAATAAGTTTTGTGTTGAGAGTTTTAGGGTTAAAGGTATATATTTATGGTTCACCTCTCCTAGGGGTCTTGGGTTGGCTCATTTAGCCATTTGAGGCGGCTATGGAGCTTGGAATTGATTAGAGGGGCTTGGCGGTGGCTCATGATAAGTTTTCTGGCTAAGGATAGCCATTGTTGAGCCTTCTTAAGTCATTCCCATGATGAAGCTTGGATTAACATAAAGATTTGGTTGTGGCCTTGACTTCATTCCATTGAGGAATAATGAGGTGGAAAGGGGCCCAATAAGTGAGTTGGCTTAAAAAACCATCCACCTCATCTTACGAATTTAAGAAAGAATGACACCTAGCCTTCCTCATAATGAGTTTTTACTTTGGTAAAAAATGGTAAACTCAAGGTTACCTATATCATGATGGTATTAATGGGTCATGGGTGATGTTTAAGTGTAATATATGGGTTTAGAATTGTCATGGGCTTAGGTTTTCATGGATTAAGACCATGATTTTAAACTTAAATCCTAAGTCTAAATTTTAATTTCACCCTCTCTATTTAATTAAATGAATAATTAATTAAGAGAATAAAATAATTTGATTTAAAGACCACATTTTGATAAAAAATGGTAGAGTTGACCAAGTTTAACAAAATTTGACTAGTTTACCAGGGTTGACTAACTAGGTCCCAAAGTTGACTATGTTGACTCATTTGATCTTATGATGGTTGAGTTAATCATAGGGGTATTGAATTTAGTAAAATAATTTGGTTTGATTATGTTGACCAAAAAGCTGACCATGGTGGTAATGTTGACCTTATGATGATGTCTTGACCATTTAGTGATCGTTTGAGTCTATAGTTGACCAAATTGTCTAGTTTAACCATTGGGTACAAGATTGACTATTTAGACCAAAATTTAACTAATGGGATATATGGTTGACCAAATGGTCTAGTTTGACCAATTTGGTGTTTGGGTTGACCAAATGATCCTGTTTGACCAATTTGTTGTTTAGGTTGACTATATGGTCCTGTTTGACCAAATGGTCCATGTGGTGTGGTCCCCTGACCCTAAATTAGGGTTCATTATGATTTATGTGATCATCTTAGTGTGTCATGAAGATTTGGGTTTAAAAGGGTTCATTAGGGTTTTATCCTAAATTTTAAGGTTTATGAACCCTTACTGAAATTTATAGATTCAATGTTGGTAGACTTCCTTTTCAAATATAACTATGAGTGTCATTCAAAATAGTCGTCACAATAGGGATGTCAACATACCCCACACACTCTTCCTGGCTTATTCCTTACTCCTAAAAGATCTTATGAAATCAAATAAATTACATTTAGAATTAGTCATGAGTTCCATTCTTAGCCTTAATTGGGACTTTCTCAACATTAATTGGCCAACCACTCTACCAAATTAATACATCATGAAGCCAATACAGAGCTTTAAGCCTAACAACCCCACATAAGCCTACACATATATTGCCTACTATTCCTTCATTTTGCTCCAACACAATCAACTTACCATTTATGATTTAGCATCATCAGCCCTTAATTAGACGAGCACATGCACCAATATATTTGAATACTTTACAAAAACTCCATTTTTGGTTTGACTTAAGGGTTATTGATTGTGAACTTACATACACACTCCAAAATTATGTTTGTTGTAGTAATTCTAACAAATGTCTCTACTTATTTTGTTTTAGGATTTATAGTACTTATGCTTCAAGCTTGGAGGCTTCATTGAATATTTTTTTCAAAACCTATTTAAGAAAGAAAAAATTGGGCGTCATCATAAATTCTCTTTTGTCTTCTCAAATTTATAATATTTCTTGTCTCTATGATTTCATCATTGCCCATAGAATAGTTGGTAAAGTGTCTACAATGTTTTTTGCCGTACCCATTAGTTGATATTGAGGACATTTTCTCCTATTTACACTGGAAACCACTATTGGTATGTATTTTAAATTTTAAAATTTTTTTCTCATATGAATGCACTTTTCTCTCATCTCGCTCATAAAAATAACCATAACATAATGCTTCGCCTTTATCCTTGTGTAAACTCTAATACATGCTTCTCTCTTCAATCTCTTGAGATGATACAAATTCAGCTGTTCATAGTTGAGACAGTAGTCATTGTTCCATTTAACAACCAATTAAATGAATATTTTCTTACAATACTCATATGACATGCATACAAATAAAATATGTGATCATGTTTTGTTTTCTTACTATATTTTTTGAATAAAAAAAATTGTTTTAATTTGTAGAAGTATAATACCTCTTTTTTATGTTTAATGTTCTTTATACACATATATATCATTTCAATATTTTAATAAAACTAATTTACTAAAATAATATTAATATTTATAAGTATTATTAGATAGGATTCTTTTTATTCTAAATTTTTTTAAAAAAATGATCTACATGTAATTATCTATTTAACACGTGCCTCATAATTTATTCGATAATATTATTTATTTAAAATTCGCGCCATAACTGAGTTTCACCAAACACAGAAAGTTTCACCATCCCGCTGAATATCTTGAATTTGACTTAAAATTCATGGATTGAACCAATTGCCAAAATGTTTTTTGACTAGCTCAAAACCAAAAGAACAATGAACAAATCTATTAACGGATAAATGTTGCTTGAATTGATGTGTTTTTTTTTTCTGTGGGGGCTTGTTTCGTATTGGTTGGGAGCTTTAGTTTTCTTATGTGACCTATTTTTGTGGGTTGTTCTTATTTTGATATTCTTCTGATATAAACAATATTACTCTTGTTTATTTTCTTTTTGCTATCAGGTTATCTAACCATGTATTAAAATTCAACCTTATATTTGAATATTCTATATAATATATTAAACATAATTAGAGGTAATTTTAATTTTTTTCTTTCAGTTAAGTTCTGAGCTCTATGGGTTTTACTTTTTGCTTAATTAAGTGGTTTTGTTGTTTGTCTTTCTTCTATTTTTGTTTTCTATTTATAGGTATTTGTGTTGAGGTTTAGTTTTTATTTGATTGTGTTTCCTGGGTTATTCGTTGTTGTGGTTTTTGTTTGTTTTCTGCACTTAGCCTGGAATTTTCTTATTATGATGATCTAAGGCTACAATTTTTTACTGTTCTACCTCTTCTGTGATTACTAGATTATATTCTACCTCTATTATTGATGGATGTCTTTATTCTTCAATTTTTTTTTCAACTATTTCTTTTTTGAGTAGTGTAATTTGTGTTTTTTTGGTCCGTTATATTGAGTTTGCATTCTTTTTTTTTTTGGGTATTAATAGGGTTCCGGGTTATAATTTTTGTTTTTTTCTTGTATTTATTTCAAGTTTTCGAGTTGTGCTCTTTTCTTTCGACTTTAGTTGGGCTTGTCTTTCCTCTTTTCTCAAAACACAAAAAAAAAAAATAAAAAAAAATGAACTATCTAAAAGGCTGGAAGAAGAATTCTTACCAATATGGGGTTTGAAAATTATTCATAAAATACTAATAATTAATTGAAGTTAAATTTACATTTAACTTGATGATGCTCTAATTAAAGAGTCTGGATACAATATTTTTTTCTGAGCAGAAAATTTTACATCGGGAATCCAATGTCCGGTCCCCTCCTACGCTATATCCGAGCGGTTGTCCCAACATTCCGTACATCCGGTCCGAATGTAATATTTTTTAGTGAGTTTGACATCGAACGTGCCTTATTTGTGAATCATATCGCACTTGAGATCGGATCCTCCAGCCCTCCACAATTGAAGCACACCTTTCTTCNGTTTTTCACTGTTCTATCTCTTCTGTTATTGCTAGATTATATTCGACCTCTATTATTGATGGGTATCTTTCTTCTTCAATTTTTTTTTTTCAACTATTTCTTCTTTGAGCAGTGTAATTTGTGTTTTTTGGTCCGCTATATTGAGTTAGCATTCTTTCCTTTTTTGGGTATTGATAGGGTTCCGGGTTATAATTTTTGTTTTTTTTTTTTTGTATTTATTTCGAGTTTTCGAGTTGTGCTCTTTTCTTTCGACTTTAGTTAGGCTTGTCTTTCCTCTTTCCTCAAAACAAAAAAAAATAGAAAAAATAAAAAAATTAATGAACTATCTAAAAGGATGGAAGAAGAATACTTCCCAATATGGGGTTGAAAAATTATTCATAAAATACTAATAATTAATTGAAGTTAAATTTACATTTAACTTGATGATGCTCTAATTAAAGAGCCTGGATGCAATATTTTTTAGAGCATAAAATTTCTTCGCGACGAGAGCCGGATAGGCGAATTAGAGAGCGCGCAATGGGTGGCAGGGACAGAGACAGAGGTGCATTGAAGTCAGTGCTCGTTGTCGCCNACGAGGAAAGCCGGATAGCCGAATTAGAGAGCGCGCAATGGGTGGCAGGGACAGAGACAGAGGTGCATTGAAGTCAGTGCTCGTTGTCGCCGGTGGCCTTGCCCTCGCATGGGTGACGATGGAGACGGCCTTCAAGCCCTGGCTTGATCGTCTACGATCTGCCATCGCCCGCTCCGATCCCACTGCAGATCCTGACGATGTTGACACCGCCGACCCTCCCACTATTGGTGATAAGAAAGAGGAAGATGTCGTCAATATTGAGGAGGAGGTGAAGACGGATAAAGGAATTCAATCATCTGATTAGACTAACATAAGGTTTCTCCCCTTTCTAGCCTTGGCTTTTTTTAAACTGTTTGTTATCCTATTTTAGGAGGTGTTGAAGCAAATCCAAACAGAAACTTGATAAATCATATTTCAGTTCCGATTATATTGAGAATTTTCTGAATCTAACATTTACAGGAGTTTATGGACGTAAGAAACTTTCCCTATTTAACGGTCGCATGCCAAACATTTTGTAGGTTTTAGACTTAGAAAGGCTTACTTATTCTGACTTTTCAGTTACTGAATCCTACTTGTATCCAAACAGTCCCAAATTGTGTGAACGTTTTATTTGTTCTTGTTATAGTTACTTTAGTTTGTAGCTGTCTGAGAACTGGGAATAGGTCTTGCTTGCAAATGGAGAACTTATGCTTACATTAAGTAAAATTAGTTAGAAAAGGATTTTAATTTATGATGGGGTTGTCGAGTAGATTCAATTATGTGTCAAATAGAGTTACTCATAAATGATTTGAGCTTTATTATGTATGGAATAGACTTACCAATCTCAAGCTGAGTTTGTAAAAGGATTTTATTTATCAATTTATGTTGTGTATCGTTGCATTCTCGAAGAGTCACGTCGGTAAAGTGACATTTATTGTCCTACAGTTGCATGAAGATCTAATATGTACACATAAATAGAAAAGTAGCAGGAAAAGATAATAGGGTTTTCTTATTTGGAAAAACCCTGGAAATGGAAAAAACCAAGGGACGTAGCCCAATCAAAATAATCTAGCATGTAATTATAAACACATAAGTCTAATTTTCTCCCGAATTAGATAAGATGGAATTGTAAAGCTGGTAACCTCAGATGTACAACTGTTGCTTAATAATAATAGCCATAATTGAGTTACAACATATGAAATTTTTTATTCTAATAACAATAGTTGGCCACAAAGACGCTGTTAGAAACGATTACAGTACTTGCACATAAAGGCTATAGTTAATGAATGCAATAGTGTTAGTTGATCACAAAGACCATCATAGAAACTGCAATAGTAACTGACCATATATGTCGTAGTTGGTAGATACAAGAGCATTAGTCGGCCACACAGGCCATTGTGGGAAGTTGCAGTAGAAACTTGATACATATGTCGTATTTGATAGCTGTAAGAGCATTTGTCAACTTTAGTGCGGTGTTTTCACGGTAATCGACCACATAGGAAATAGTTGGCAACTGCAAGAACGACAGTCTGCCACTCAGACTGTAGTGAGAAGCTGCAGTTGAAACTGACTACATAGGCATTACTTTGTAGTTGTACGACTGTATTTGATAATAGAAGTAGTAGTGGGAGCTGTCATAGTAACTGGTACATAGATCGTAATTGGTGTCTACAAGTGTGTTAAGTCATTCATAGAGGTCGTAGTGATAAGCTGTCTTTTAATTGACCATATATGTCATAGTTGGTTGCTATGGTAGTAGTTAACCACATGTATTATATTGGTCACATAGGTCATAATTAGTAGTTGTAATAGCGTCAGTGTTCCATAGAGGTCATTGTAATTGCTGTAGAAGTTAGGCATATAGGTCTTAGTTGATCGCATATGTTGTAGTTGATAGTTGTAGTAGCGTTAGTTGGTTACAAAAACCATAGTTGGAAGTTGCAGTAGAAGTTAGCAACACAGGTCGTTGTTAGTAGCTGCAATAGCTTCAGTTAGCAACATAGGCCTTAATTGAAATTTGGAGTTATAGTTAGCCATAAAGGTCTTCGTTGATCATATGTCATAGTTGGTTGCATAGGCTATAGTTGGTAGATGTAATAATATCAATTGATCACAAATGTCATAATTGGAAACGATGGTTGCAAGTAGTCATATAGGTCGTATTTGGTAGCTGCAATAGTGTTAGTTGACTATAGAAACCTTAGTTGAAAGTTACAGTAACAATTAGTCACATGGGTCATAGTTGGTCACATATGTCACAGTTGGTAACTGCACTAGTTTCCGTTAGCCATAGAGGCCATTTTTGGAAGCTGCAGTAGTATTTGGCCACATATATTGTAATTAATAGTTGCACTAGTATTGGTTTGCCATAGAGGTCATAGGTGGAAGCTACATTGGCAGTTAACGATATTGGTTGAATTTGATCACTTAGGCCGTAGTTGGTGCTACACAGATTAGTGGTTGCAATCCTTCTCTTGGGTTTACTATCTTACACCAGAGATAGTACATGTTGGTATACAACGTATAAAAACTCGAGGAGTCCTAAAGAAGTCATCATATTTTGAATAAAGAGGTCGTAATTAATTTTCGTTTTGAGTTATCATTGAGACTTTAATATGACATTATTCATTTCATCATATCTGAGATACATTGTTATATCATATTCAGGATATGTCGTTAGCTAGCAGAGTTCATCAATAGTAGAGATTAGGGGCGATCGACGATCAGTGGTCGGCAGCTACTGAGTCCTAGAGTTATTACCGGGTCTTCAGTCCAGAACAACACTGGAATTCGACTCCTCCCCTCTCCAAATGAAAAGGTTTTGGCAGCTACTTCAATTAGTGTGTTTTGGTATTCAACGAATAATTCCTATAACCACCTGATCAGATTGCCAATATTTACCCTTCTTAATCATAAGATTTTTTTAACGATTTAAGAATCTTAATGATCTCAGAATTCAGTGATCTTAGGCTTGTTTGATTGCTCTTGTTGATACACTCTATTTGACTATATGTATGTCAAATTTGGAGTTTATTTGATCATTCAATTGATGATCTGAAGCCTCCAAGTATGCTTTAATGGTCTGCTTTGGACTTTATTGTACTGGGATTGAATTAATTTTTGTATGCTTTTTTTAAACTGTGGCCCTAGATGATATTGTTGAGACGATCAGTTTGACTATAAGTTTGTTGAAATTGTGGCACTAGATGATATTTAATTTGAATCTGGAATGTTTAAAAAATATCTTGAGATTCATGCAAAATGATAAAAGATTATTGAGGACATATCAAATATAATGGAGCAATACCATGCGATTATGCGCTACCTTTTGTTCTATGATCGTTTTCGAAATGACATGGCTAAAAAAATTTAATAATTATGTGCTTTGTATTCTAACTAATTGATTTAATTTCTTGAACTTATTTTGACTCTTAAGCAAAGGTTTGTTCATGGAATTGCAAGGGCAATTCCAAAATAGTTGCTTAAGGAAAAAAGTTATTACATTAGAAACTTGGTTCTTATAGTTTCTGTTGTATGATAATTTATTGAAGGTACACGCATATAAATAGAGTAGATAAGATATATGAAATTCAAAATACAATGGGCCAATATATATGAGTGTATTAGTATCAATCAAAGCTAAATTATTTTATAATCAAAGTTATTATTACTCCCACTTGTAGCCAACTAAATCAACCTGCAAATGTGACATCACACGATAATAAATTGTGCAGATTAATGATAAATTTACTGAGCAAGATTTTCGAAGTATGGAGCATAATATTTCTAAATCAACTCAACCATTCAAGAAGTATTATTTTAGCAAACAACAAAGTCAAACAATTGTTTAAATTAAATCGGTAATGATGAATACAATGATCGTTTGTTAAATGTGAGAGTAATAAATTACTAAGTCCAATGTAAATTATCTACTCAATAGAAGAAGCAATTAAAAAAATTGAAAATTTTGATTCATAAAATTGGCATTCAATCATAATCAATAAATTAGGTAAATGTATAAAATAAAAATTATGTTATAGAGCAATGAACACAGTAGATTATTAGATAATTTGATACTTAATTGACTTACATCCACGCCGAAACTTACTTTTTTTAGGGATTTTTTTTTTTTCAGTTTACCACCACGAACCAAACTTTTACTACTCAACAAAGAGGTGTAGAAACCTTTGAAACTTATATGCTCTTTTTAATTGGCTAGGCAACCTATAAATCAAATAGTAAATAGTGTGATAAAAATCTAAACCAAGAATCTCTTGAATTTTTTTTTTATTACAAGGATATCACTAACTTATCTGATACAATCAACTCTATTACAAGTTTCAACTGGGATAGTTTATTTATACATACTTTGAAGTTTTTATTAATAACATAACTTAATATATATAAATCCAAATTATAAATAAAATCATATGCAAACAACTTAATGAATCTATTGGACTAAATATTAAGCCCAAACCATTAAATATAACAAGTTAATTCACTTGTCTAAATTATTATATAAACATCATTGTCTTTATAAATATTATAGAACGACCTTTTAAAATAAAATATTTCATAAAGATACTTAGATGAATTAGCTAGCTATCATAAAAATTTTGAATGTATAAAATAATTTATAAAATATAAGCTAATTATTTTTAATTAGCATATATTTTTTTAATCAAATTTTTACCCTGGTTGTCGACTACCCAACGCAACCTTTCCATGTTTCGCATTCAGCACTTGGGACCCGACAATATCTGTTTTAAGCATTAGGAACAACTTTTAAGCACGTATCCTTTTGCTTTAGTTATTGATAGTCTTACTGGATATTTATAGTAGGATTTGTCTTGGTGTATGCGTTTCTTTAGAATCTAAAGGCTTTTATTTGAGTAGATCTAAAATTGAATACATTGAATGTGATTTTAGTAGTAGTAGATCTAGTATCGGGATTGTAATAATTTTTTTAGATATCTTGGGTATATTGTTCAAAGTGATGGGGATATAAATGAGGCTGATTTTAGAAGAATTCAAGTTAGATGGTTGAAGTGGAGGAATGCATCGGGTTTATTGTGTGATAGAAAAGTACCGTTTAAACTTTAAGGAAAATTTTATAAGCTGTGGTGAGAACCGTAATGTTTTATGATGCAGGACGTTGTCTTGTAAAATAGAAGCATGAAATTCAGTCAAGTGTTACTTAGATGAGAATGCTCAAGCGGATGAGTAGCTTTACACTTAGAGACAAATTGCGAAACGAATATATCCGTGAAAGGGCTGGAGTAGCTCCGGTGATAGATAAGATTAGAGAGAGCTGCCTTAGATGGTTTGGACATGTTAAACGTCGACAATTTGATGACCCTGTTAGGAGAGTATGTGTTTTAAATTTGACCTATGTTAAGAAAGGTAGAGATAAACCTAAAATGACTTGGGCATGTTGTATAGAAAATGATCTTAATTTATTAGAATTAGTTGAATGTTTGACGGTCAAAATGACACAATGGAGAAAAAAGATTCATGTTGTAGCTCCCACTTAATGGGACAATGGCTTCTCCCTGTATGATTGGCATATAAATGACATTTAAGAATTTACTGAATACTTTGGAGTCCATCCTGCAAGTAGTAAATACTCAAGATGTCTATGTGGAAATGATATTTATCTTCATAGTTATTTTAAATGAGATTAACCTGAAAGAAAATTTTTAGGAGAAAGATAATATTAATGATAAAAATGAAATTTATGTGCTAAATAATAGTGAAGGGATAGAGTTTACTTTTTATTGTTCTAAAGGCTTTCATTTAAGTAGATCTAAAACTGAATACATAAAATGTAATTTTAGTAGTAGTAAATCTAGTGGCGGGGTTGTGGCAATGGGTGATCAAGTCATTAAAAGGATTGAGTGTTTTATATATCTTGAGTCTATTGTTTAAAGTGATGGTGATATAGATGGGGATGTTATTAGTAGAATTGAAGTTGGATGATTGAAGTTGAGGAAGTCATGGAGTCTATTATGTGATAGAAAAGTGTCGGTTAGAATTACATGAAAATTTTATAAAATGGTGGTGAGACCTATAATGCTTCATGGCGTAGCTTATAATAGTGAATCATAAAATTAAGTGTTGTTGAAATGAGAAGGCTTATGTGGATAATTGGCTTTATGCTTTATACTTTGAGACAAAATGCGAAATGAATATTTCCATGAAAGGGTTGGAGTAGTTCCAGTTGCAAACAATATTAGAGAGTCTCCCTAGATGGTTTGGTCACATTAAGTATCATATGATTGGCATTTAAAGGACATTTAAGTATATTTTTTGGATGCTTAGTATACATTCTTATTTTACTATGTGAAAAGTCAGCACTTTATATATTTTGATTTGCTAAATCCAAAACCTTATTTAACATGAGATATTCACACAACTTTAAACGCTTGCTTTTTGTTACAAAGACAATCTTCCCCCCCATGCATACTAAGCATTTGCAATTATAACTTCGTATGGTGCATCTCCTATAATAAATTTTTAGAATGGTTAGAGACATACCTCCATTTCCTAGTTAGTCTTTCTATGGGCAGATCTTCTTTTGCTAATTTAGATTGAGTTAGGGTTAGATATTTCATTCTATCAATCTAATTATCATCTCAATCTTCCTTTTTTTGAGGTGTCAGTTCTTTCTCTTCAAATGGCACATGAATTGATTCTTCTATCATCAAACTCTGTTTGTTAAATATCTTATGTGGCATGCTATGATGTGAGCATCCAAGAAATATACCTTTATCATACTGGGCGTCAAAATTCATTAGGTTTTTCCCCATTTCTTAATATATAACAAGTACATCCAAATTCTCAAATGTGATACATTTGATGTTTTGTTTTTTCAACAGTTCATATGATGCCTTCTTAATGACAGGTTTAATATTCACTATGCTCATCACATAACATGCTATATTGATTGCTTTCACCCAAAAACACTTTGGTAGTTGAAATTTGCTGAGCATTATTCTAACCATGTATAACAGACTTCCATTTTTTCCTAGGAGTAGCAAAACTCATATAGAGTTTACATATGGAGGACAATTAGAAGGCGATTAATATAATTGAAGAAATTTATATTCGACTGCTTTTGTAGTATGGTAAAAGAACATTTGAATCAAGCTATGGATAAAAAATTATTAACACATAAAATGAGAAGTTTAGTGCATAATTTTATATATGACCAACCTGAAAGAAAATTGTTGGAAGGAAACATATGAGGCAGATGAGTATTAAGGAAAATGTGTATTAAGATTATCAGTGAAAAAACTATACAATATATTGTTAGTTAGTTTCATCAAGCTGAAATATTTTTTAATTCAGTGAGATTGAAGAGTTTTGGTCGTATGGTTGAGGCAATTACACAATATGGACCAGAGCTTTGACCACAACAATGTAAAGCATTGCGCGTCACGGTACGCTTTAATAACATTGATATATATATATATATATATAAACACTTAAGATATCATTGATGTGAAGAGCAAGTTACAATTCTTAACTGGGGAGCATATAAAGCATCTCNACGTCATTCTAATTTGAAATCTAAGGTTCAAGTGAATAAGGATGGGTATAACCCTACTGCTGTGGACATTTTAGTTCCACCTGAGGATGATACTATCCGACATGAGGTGTCTGTTGCCCCTGAGGATCTCCCCCATGAAATTGTTGTTACTGCTACTGCGAGTGATGAGATATTGGCACCTACAAAATCCATACAAAGCAATATTGATGGACTCTTACCTATAAATGATGGAGTTCAGACTGATAATCAGGAGAGCCTCACAGCTCCAATTCTTCAAGAAGTATCCGGTGTAGCGGGAACTCATACTTCACATATTCAAGAACCTACTGTGGGTACTACTGTTGGTATTTCTTTAGCTCTACCCCATCAGGCTAATTCTCCGGAGGAGGAATGACAGGTTTACACTTTTAGGAGGAAGAAGAAGAATGAAGATCTACTAGAGCTCAGGAGTCTTATGGATGATACTTTGGTTACTAAGGGTAATGGTCCGCACCTTACTAATCTGCTAGCTGGATCCCTACCGAGAACTAGAGCCAGAGGCAAGTTTAGATTGGGATGACCCACACTTTTTCAGCGACTGGGTGGTTTTTTGATTTTTTTCTTTTATTTCTATATGTANTAATGGTTCATCTTAGCAAGAGTGATGGCTCAATAAACAACAATTAATTTAGCTTCAAGAGCATCCACAGCACAAACAGGAGCCTGGAAAAACAGGATGCAGTGTCCAAGATGGTTTCTGAACACACCTCCCACCGCAGCCCCAAAGGAAGAAAAACTACCATCAGTATTAATTTTAATGTGTGGGTAGGTAGGAGGGGACCAGTACACTGTGGAAATTTTAAAAGAATTGGATCTTTCCAATGGAGGGGGGGGGGAGGGGATGCAGATGCAAGGGAATCTTTGATAGAGTATAAGTTTATGCAAGTAAGAGATACAATGCCTGGTAATTTGCAGGTGTGTGCTAACCTGATCATCAAATTTGGCCTTGTTTCTAGCCATCCAGATAAACTAGGCCACCAAAAAAGGGACTGTTCCAACTTTAGCAGCCTTCCAGCTCTTCCCACGGTGATATATGTTGCTTCAGTCCAGTGGCAAAGTATTCAGTGTGATGTTGTGGGAAAGTTCAGTCCAAACCTTTTTAGAGAAGCTACACATAAAGAAGAGGTTAGGAATAGATTCCTCCATCTCCCCACAAAGGTAGCATTTAGATGGGCCTCTCAAGCCTTTGAGTTTAAGAATATCATCAGTGGGGAGTAGACTATTAAGAATTCTCCAACTAAAAAAGGACATGGAAGGGGTTAAGCTTTTGTGCCTGATAAGTTCCCCCCAATCTTTAGCCTCCCATGTGTTAAGTTTAGAGTATATAGCTTTAGTAAGGCTCTGAAGTTTAGATCCCTGCCAGACTAATCTGTCAGCTCTAGAGCTGTCAACCTGAATTCTGGTAACTTAGATTGCAAAATGTGGTTGTAGAATATTTGGGAGTATGGGCAATGACCATTGGTTCCCCTCCCAGAAGTCAACCACAGTAAGCTAAGTCTTAATCTGGTTATTAATTGGTTGTAAGACATCTTTAGGACACTAGGAATCAAGCCAAAAGTTGACCTTTCCATTGCCAATATCCCATATGAAGAGGTCTTCAGCTTGTTTTCTGACTTTTATGAAGTTCACCCAAATTTTGGAGTCTGCAGGCTTTCTGCAAACCATGTTAGGATGACAATTCTTACAATATTTACCTATCATGAATTTAGCCCAAAGAGATTTCTGTTCTCTAAACTTGATCCACATCTTGCACTGGTTGACTTGTAGTAAGTGCTGAAGTCTTTTAAAGCCAATTCCCCCAGCCACAGTTGGTTTAGCTGATTTCTGCCAGCTAGCCCAATGAAGTTGCTGCCTTTGGCCAGACCAAAGGAATCTGTTAAACATCCTTTCCAGTTGCATTTGAGTGCCTTTCTTCATATTAGTCATTTGGAGGTTGTAGGAGGGGAAGGTTGTAAGTATGCTTTTCAACAGTGTGATTCTACCTCCATTTGAAAGAAAAGAATGATTCCAGCTAGAAAGTGTGGCAGATATCTTTCCCAATACATCCTCAAACTATGTTTGTTTAATCCCGCCTTTAAGGAGTTGGACACCAAGGTACTTAGTAGGCAACATAGAACAGTTTAATTTTGTGTAATCCATAATCTAATTTCTTTGCATAGTTGAGGTGTGTTGATTGAAATAGATATTGCATTTGTCTGAATTAAAAGATAAACCAAAATGGCTTTGGAAGGTCCGTAAGCACTTCATGACTTTCCTCACTGCATTCTTGTTAGCACTAGAGAACACCATAAGATCATCTGCATAAACAAGATGAGAAACATACACTTTAGCATTGTGATGGTACCTGGCATAATTGAATGGGAGTAGACTTCTGTTCAACATTCTGGATAAGTGATCAAGTGCCAATATAAAAACAGTTGGAGATAAGGGGTCTCCTTGTTTAAGTCCTCTAGAGGCTGTGAATGAACTCCAAGATTGGCCATTAATAAGGAGAGAATGAGAGTTGTCCCTGAGCCACCTGTGGATGAGATTGCAGAAATCAGCTTGAAAACCTCTAGTAGTTAAGACTTCCAAGATAAACTATCAGGAATTTTTGTCATAAGCTTTTTTGATATCCAATTTGTAGATTAAGTTGCCATTTCTGCAGGGTCTATCCATGTCCAACAGAAGCTCTTGAGCAAGGAGTACATTATCAGTGATGAATCTGCCTTTGACAAAAACAGACTGGCTTTCACACACCATATGATTAAGATGGGGCTGAAGTTTGCCTACAATAATCTTGCTAATGAATTTGTTGATGACAGAAGTGAGACTAATAGGCCTGAAGTCATTCCAGGTTTTCTGAACAGTAGATTTGGGGATGAGCACAATACTGGTGGCATTGAAGTAATGGGGGATGGATGAACCTTGAAAAAAACTTTGAACAACAGTAATCACATCATTTTTAATGATTTCCCAAGATTTTTTGTAGAAATCACTAGTAAAACCATCAGGCCCAGCAGTTTTAGAACTATCAATACCTTGAAGGGCTTGCCAAATTTCAGCTTCAGTGGAAGGAGAAGTCAGATTGAGTTTGGAATTATTGCTAATCTTCTCAGTAGAATAAAATTGTTCAATGGAAGGTCTCTGGAGGTCTGATTGAGCTAAAATTTGCTGGGAATGAGCAACAACATCAAGTGCAATGGAAGAATTATCAGAAATCCAATTTCCATTAGAGTTCTGAATCTTATGAATTGTATTGCATTGTCTCCTATATTTGATGTAAGCATGGTAAAACTTAGTGTTCCTATCCCCATCTTTGAAGTGGCTAATAGAAGTTTTCTGCGTCAGGAAGTTCTCGTCTATCAATGGAAAGAAGAAGCTTTTCTTGGGCAGCCAATAAGGTATTCTCCTCCCCACCATCTCTCAGAGCTAAGTTCTGCAACTCAATCACTTCTTTTCAGCAGCTTCCACAGCTTTAAAAACATCCCCAAAGGTTTTCCAGCCCCATGCTTTCAGTACTTTACTAACCTTTATATGCAGAACAACCAGTTTAGCCCAAGGATCCATATTCAGATTAGAATGCCAAGCACCTGCCACAGTGTTGAGAAAAGAAAGATGATCAGACCACATGTTGAGATATCTGAATGGAGAGGGAGATGTGGAAGATTCAGAGGCAGTAATAGATATAAGAAGGGGTCTATGATCAGATCCTTCAAGATTAAGATGAGTAACTGCAGTGTGCAATAAATGCTGACACCAATAGTTATTAACCAGAATCCTGTCAAGCCTTTCCCATATAACACCCCTCTTCCAAGTGAATTCTGCCCCATTGTAACCAGTGTCAAAAAGGCCAGCTTTTAAGATATTTTCAGAAAATAAGTTCAATTTAGCAAGATTTGGAGATCTGCCACCAATCTTCTCTGCAGAATGAGTGATGCAGTTAAAATCACCCCCAACAAGCCAACAAGAATCCATATTTTGACTAAGAGCATGTAGGGAAGCCCAGAGATCTCTCCTGTAATTTTTGGAGCAACCAACATACACAAAAGTGGCAAATCCAGCATGCCCACCAGTGTTGAAGGAGAAATGTACAAATTGAGAATGGTCAATCAGAACTTGCCAACTGATTTCCTGTCTACAAAGAATCCAGATCTTGTTGTTATGATTAGCAAAGTGAGAGAATCCAGTAAATTTAGAAAGGATCTGTTGAGGATATTTATGAACTAGAGGTTCTAAAATAGCAATACACCAAAGTTTGTGTTTTTTATTAAGATAACAAATTCTTTTCAAGGAAGAAGGGTGAGCAATACCCCTTACATTCCAACAAAGAAAATTGATCATGATGAAGAGGATGGGTGAAGAGAAGGCTGAGACCTTGATCTTGTCCTTGCCCTATTAAGCTGAATAGATGACTGTTTAAGAGGATGCTGGGAGCATTCCTCATTGAATTCTTCTGCCAAAACCTACTTTTCTTCCACTGTATGTTTCTTTTTCTTTTTTGCTTTCTGAACTTACCAATCTCTTTCCAATTCTTGATTCATTTCCACCATTAGATCTTCAGTTGGAACCAAAGATTCCTTTGGGGTNTCTTCCACTGTATGTTTCTTTTTCTTTTTTGCTTTTTGAACTTGCCAATCTCTTTCCAATTCTTGATTCATTTCCACCATTAGATCTTCAGTTGGAACCAAAGATTCCTTTGGGGTGGCTGAAGTTACACCCATATGTTTTTAAGGAAATATATATATATTTTTATCTAAAATAAACGAATATATATATATATATATATATATATATATATTATATATATATATATATATATATATATATATATATATATATATATATATATATATATATATATATATATATATATATATATNGCAACCAGTCTTCTCTGCAGAATGAGTGATGCAGTTAAAATCACCCCCAACAAGCCAACAGGAATCCATATTTTGACTAAGGCATGTAGGGAAGCCCAGAGATCTCTCCTGTCATTTTTGAAGCAACCAGCATACACAAAAGTGGCAAATCCAGCATGCCCACCAGTGCTGAAGGAGAAATGTACAAATTGAGAATGGTCAATCAGAACTTGCCAACTGATTTCCTGCCTACAAAGAATCCAGATCTTGTTGTTGTGATTAGCAAAGTGAGAGAATCCAGTAAATTTAGAAAGGATCTGTTGAGGATATTTATGAACTAGCGTTCTAAAATAGCAATACACCAAAGTTTGTGTTTTTTATTAAGATAGCAAATTCTTTTCAAGGAAGAAGGGTNTCCCAACAGTCAGTCACAGTAAGCTAAGTATTAATCTGGTTGTTAATTGGTTGTAAGACATCTTTAGGACACCAGGAATCAAGCCAAAAGTTGAAATTTCCATTGCCAATATCCCATATGAAGAGGTATTCAGCTTGTTTTTTGACTTTCAACAAGTTCACCCAAATTTTGGAGTCTCCAGGCTTTCTGCAAACCATGTTAGGATGACAATTCTTACAATATTTACCCAGCATGAATTTAGCCCAAAGAGATTTCTGTTCTCTAAACTTGATCCACATCTTGCACTGGTTGACCTGTAGTAAGTGTTGAAGTCCTTTAAAGCCAATTCCCCCAGCCACAGTTGGTTTAGCTGATTTCTGCCAGCTAGCCCAGTGAAGTTGTTGCCCTTGGCCAGACCAAAGGAATCTGTTAAACATCCTTTCCAGTTGCATTTGGGTGCCTTTCTTCATATTAGTCATTTGAAGGTTGTAAGTATGCTTTTCAACAGTGTGATNCTTCATTCATTAGATAAATCTAAATCTAGTTTTACATGAATCCATCATTCTATTGGTTTTGGGATTTGTTTATCATCTACCATAATAATCGTAGGACTTTTATAATTTTCAGGATGAGAATTCCAAATCTGTATTTTACAAGATAGTCAAGACATCATCATTCTATTTTTTTTTTCAAATGTTTTCAAAAATAAAATAGGATGTCATAAAAAAATGATGGTCGTGTTTTGGAGTCTCTCATTCAACTTTTTTTTTATGCTATGATCAAAATAAGTCTTTATCGAATTTTTATATGTTAACTCTGCGGATCACACTTTGGATATAAAGTTGATAATATTAGAGTTGGGGCTTTGATATCTGGTGTGGGTTTACACAAACTCAAGTGAGGAGTGAATTGAGCTATAATGATTTTTAATTTTTTTTTTTAAATTCCCCTTTTATTAATCTATTTGCGATTAAGATAACATTCATGACAAACATGAAATTGATATATTAAATACAACTGAGGTGATAAAGTCTAATTTCCATTACAAATATCCCGTATATGGAATCTATGAGACTTATCATTATTTATTCAATGTAAAACATAGAATGTATATGGTAGAACAAATCTTATAATTATGTAACAATTGTTATGTGGTCGGGTTGAAGCCTATGTTCGAATTTAGTGGTCCAATCACGCTTGACTCCTATACAACCTGCACTAAGAAATTCTTACTTTTTCACAGACTATCTCCAAGATTTCTTCTGAGTCTTTTTTTGTTGCTGCATGGTTGACTTCTTTGTGGATTCCACCAAAATACCAAAACTACAATACAACAAAAATAATATAATAAAAGAGCATGGTTTAACATGTGCTTGCAAGGAAACCACAAAGCTCAGCGCAATATTAATGCATCAATGAATCTTCTTTAGTTAAGCTAGTTTTTCTCTATCATTCTCTCCTTAATTTCTCTCCTTTTACTTGAACATTTTTAATGAAAAAACTTTGGTGGTCGTAGGAAATAAAAGTGCTCTAGGGTTTAGTCAGTGATGGAACAATAGCTTTTTATTTTCTTACATACCTTTATGAATATTTTTAGTGGATGCCTAGGATTTATAATTATTAAGACCAAAGAATAAAATAATTGAATTAAAATTTTTCCAAAATTTTCTGTAAGCTAGTCTCTCCAAGATTCTAGTTTTGACAGCTTTAATTAAATTCAAGCGATTAGTGTCTCTCATTAAATTTTTTTTTAAATTGACTTTTTTGGAGACTCAAGAAGGTTAACAGGGGGCCATAAATCACCTTGTGGGAAACTGAATAATTTTGCTTAGACATGTTATAATTTTTTTCTAGTACCCCTACTCTTTCAATTTTTATGAAGTGGTGCAAACAAATTTGTATAACTGCGAACTTTACGGCTGCTCATTAACCTTTTCTTTTCTTTTCGCTTTATATTTTGAAAAACTTGGAGACTTTTATTTCTTAAAATTAATTTGTTCAATAAAGTACTTGTGTTGTAATGGGTACCATAGTAATATTTTTGTAGTTAATTTAACCATATGTACGGAACTGATTTAAGAGTAATTTTTTTAAATTTATTTTTAACTTATTTCTGAATGCTGATATACCTCACTTGTTTTCTTGGTTGTTACATTCATGATGTTTTGGGTTGTGTCGCTTTTACATAGAAATGATAAACTATCTTACTTCATTCATCCATCATATGTATTATCTACATGGTGTATTTTTTATCGTTAATCACAGCTAAAAAAATCATTAGTTCAATTGTTCATTAATGTAACTTGTAATTATGAAAATAATGTTTTGGGCTCATGGGGCTAATATGTACACTGGGCGTCCATCTTTTAAGTAATAAATATTCCGAGATTGACTGGTGGAAATAGCGTTCATCTTCATGGTTGACGTAAAAAGATCAACTAGCAAATTTTTAGATGATTCATCTTCATGGTTGATGTAACTTGTAATCACACAGTGTTTGCTATCAAATCAATAATAAAATATGTTTGATCACTCGATGGCATGTGGTCTATTAGTTCAATAATCATTATTTTATTGCAATCTATTTGGCTATATGCAGTTTTTAGATTATTATGAAGGTTTGAAATGATAGAAAAAGGCAATTGTATAATTTATTTCATTGCAATCTTTATGTATTTTTGTTATTTTTAGATTATTAGGGAAGTATGGATCAATATAAAAAGGCAATTGATCTAAGGGCGTAATTGAACATTGTTGATGTGTTTTTATTGATCCAAGAGATGGGTGTTAGCACTTAAAACATCGAAGGTTAATATGTTTTTATTGTTGATCACATGACCTAGGATTATGTGAAAAGTGCATCAGGATTTTAAAAATAAGCTTGCACAATTGAAAATGATTTGTCACATATAGGTGCAAGAACTGGACATACCAAATTACAAATATGGAAGATTTGGAGTACAAATATAGTGATTGATAAGAGATCATGTATTATGACCAAGCTAAAATTGTCAAAATTAGATTATGCCTCGCTTATAAATACTACCCTCTTGTGTAGTTCAATTAGTTGTCCATTTAGCAAGCTTATATAACTTTGAATGCAATAGAACCTAAATATTGATTACTTTAGAAAACATAATTTTTTAACCATTCAAATGTATTTCCTATGATTAAATAAATTTATAGGCGATACAACTATGCATTTTAGAGCCCCACATTGCTTGGGTGAGCTTTAGTTGTTGTGGCTTAGCCCTTCAAAAAGTGCATCAAGATTTTAAAAATGAACATGCACAATTGAAAATAACTTTGTCAAAAATATAGGTGCAAGAACTCAACTTACATATTAACAGATTTTGATGATTTGGAGTGCAAGTATAAATCATGTATTATGACCAAGATGGAATAAAAATAGAAGAAAATTAGATTGTTCATAGCTTATGCATGCTACATCCTTTAGTAGTTTAACTAGTTGTCTATTCAACAAGTTTATGGATCTTGGAAGGCAATGGAATATGAAAATTCATTACTTTATCCTACATAAATTTTAAACTGCTCAAAAGTTTTTTTTAATTAAATAGATTTATAAGTGATATATATGTGCATTTTAGCGCTCCACCTTGCTAAACTGAGCTCTTATGGTTGTGGCTTCGCTACTTGGATGTTGGGTAGTCTTATCAACTTAACTCTGCCTAGTGCTTTCAATTTGCTTCAATTAATCAGAAGATAGATTTAAATATGCAAAATAGATAAAGCATATTTATGTATTGATTCAAATAGTTTTGTGTAGTTCATGGGCTAAAACTCAAAAATCAGATTACTAGTTTATTCAGTCTGGTGATAAAAATGATAACCACATCGAATAAATTTATATTTTTTGGTAATATCACAAATTCTTTATGAACAAATTAATATTTTAAAATAATTTCACAAGTATTTCATGAATAAACATAAAATTTATAGAAAATTATTATTTGAAGTTTACTCAAAACTTGCTTTTTTTTTTCACGCTATAAAAACTATATGTTTTTAATATTTTGTAGCTGTAATTTATAATAAAAAAGTAGATAATGCGGAATAAATTTTAAGTATTTCTTACTTAGAATTACCTTCAGAAATAAGAACTAGAACAACCACGTGAAGTTTTTCAATTAAGATGAGTGAAAATTGTGCATAAAGTTATGGTTGTGGTAGACTTCAGCATTAATTAATAATTTTTTAATGCTTCCATAGTTCGGTGGTAGTTTTCTACTATACAGCTATCTATTCTTACATCTAAGCCCATTTGTATTACTATACAACCATGTGATTAGAATTTGGAAGCTAGTATATGCCTCATGGTTCTTTATCTGTGGTTAGTTAACTTTTGCAAGCTTCTATGTTTCTCCTACAGTTTGTTTGGTTCTCCATGAGACTTCCTATCCATAGGATAGTTTATTATTTTTATTTATGTAACTTTTATTACTTTTTCTTAGTGGGCATCTGTTTTTCTTGTTGCTTCTTTGGCAATTCTATTTCCATCTATATTAGCGCTACATGTTGATTAGAACATTAAAAATAAAAATTTTATGGTTTCAATAAATTTTGGTTTTGGATATACAAGCCATTCCTAAGTGTTGAGCTCCTTATTCATACCCAAAGCTTGTCTATAGTTACTTCCTCCTTTTTTTACTTTGCCATTCTCTTTGTTCCTCTTTTCTCTGTTCAACGTGCGATTTGATTTTGCCAAATATACTCGGATACAGGTAACTTTTTATGCACAAAATTTCAATCTCCCACATAGTTTTCATGATTTTTAATTAGCATTTTATTTTATTTCTGCGTAAAGCTCAACATCTTTACTCAAAAAAGATTTTAACTGTTTTTATTTTTACCAAACAATAATAAATAGTGGCTTCATTTTAATAATTGCTTTCCTCAAAAAAATTATTTATTTGCTGTATTAGTTGATTTCAGTTTTTAGAACTTCATGGCATGATATAATTGTTTTAGAAGCCTTAGATTCATTAAATTTCCGGCATCATATAGAGTCAGTTATTATGGGTTTGTTGCATAACAGCGGTTAGAAGGTGTTGCAAAGAAAATGGGTTGACGGAATTAATATAAGAATATTATAGAAGCAATAGAATAGAATTTGTACGGTAAAATGTGCTCAAAATTTTCTTAACTAGAAGATAGATAACCCATGCAGCACTCAATCGAATTGAATGAATAATGGGAATTTATAAACCAATGCCAAGTTGATGGGACAAGCCTATTGATGTTTATGTTTAATTGGAAGAGCAGTCTCTGATGAATTTTGTATGTGAGTCAAAATAAAGCAATGTTGACTCTAAAGAATTGTCGTATGAAGTGTTATGGGCTACATCTTGCAATTTGTTTATTAATTCCTATTTATTATTCTTCAATTTTCTTTTTTTTTTTCGAATCATAATATTAGGCTGTGTTTGGTGAGAAGAAAGTGATTAAAATGCAATGAAATTCAGTTAACTTTTGACTTGATTATGCTTTTATTTTCATTAATCTGATAATTTCTATCTTTAATCATTCTTCCAATGGAATTCCTTAGAATTAGACATATCTTTGATAGTATATCCTCTTTTGGTCTGCATGGCTTTCTGACATGTAAGGACCTATGTTTTTGGCCAGAACTCACTCTCATAGGATTGTCATTTTGAAAATTTCTCTTGTTTTAAAGAAAATTTGAGGCCCATTATGAAACTACTCGTAAGGTCAGCCAGTGGATATTAGAACATAAATCATTTGTTAAAGGGTATTATTAATAGCGGACATGATATGTTACCTTGATTTTATCACTTACGAGTTTTACCTGTTAAATTACTATAGTTACTTATATGGTGAGTCGGTGAGCCTTATGGTTGGTAAACATTTGGTTTTTCTTTTCTGCGAGCTCTTATGTGGAATAATAGAATCATAACAAAGTTTTCATTTTTGGGTTTTTTGTATAATTTCTTTAATAGAAAAAAAGTCCCTTAAACTGAATTTTTTCTTCTTTTTCGTACAGATTTATTTGATGCAAGCGTTCAGAAGTCTTCAATGTAAGATCTGCTCACAAGCCTTTCTGTCAAAGTTACACTCTAGTTCAAAACAAAGCATCTAATATGATAAATACATAAAAGTTAATGTTCGCGATGTGTGATGTGGTTCTTGTACATTTTAAAATTGTCTTCTGAATCTGCTCTGTGTTTAGTTCTTAGTGCTTAAATGAACTATATAGAATCAATGAATGCAAAGCTTTTAATATAGGATCTGCTAGTTCACCTTCCTCTTTCATTTTATTTCTCTATTTTTATCATTTAACTACTAACATGGCTCTTCTGTTCTTCAATCTGAACGGTATAGCAATTTTTCTACAATTGTATTTCTCATGCTAGGGACTTTTCGTTGTCATTATTTTTTGTCATATTGTTGTGAGGTTATAGAGAAATATTGGCTGATTCAGGTACTGCATTGTCCCTCCTGTTCAAGATTGTTCCTGGTTGTAGAGCTATTAAATAGCTCATTGTTATTCATATCTGGCTCAATAGTTAGCTTAAATGTTGTTTATTTTTACAAGCTCATTTACTTATTAAGCCAAACATGAACATGGGCTTATTTGTTTGTTTTTTGTTATGTATGTATGTATGTGCATGCATGTATATACATGTTTATATTTATGTATGTGTGTATGTATCGATAAATAGATTTATTGCACTCATTGCACATATGCATGTTAGTATGAATAAATGTGTGTGAGTGTGTGTGGTGATATTTATTATTTAATTAAATTAAGATTTTTATGTTAGTTTCATATTCAAGAACGTTAACTAATAAAAGAATATTATAAGTCTTAATAAATAATTGCCATAGAGTGAACTTAGCTTGCATGTAACTATTTAATTACCTAGATAAGTTTGTACGGTTTCATGTATTGGGCGAGTCCATGTAAAATTGCTAGCCAATTTTGCAATGGCTTTCCAAGTTTTTGGCAAGTAGCTTCAGGATGAGTAGCTTACATGATTTTGCTGCTTGGGCTGGGTATTGCCCTTTTGGGTGGCTTTGGCATGTTTAGCTTGGCAGTTTCAGAGTGTTGACCCATATAACTAGTTTATCCTTGCTAAGTAGCTTTAAATTTTGGGCGTACATCTTGTTTCTTGGTTCATTTCTTTTTGGAAACATTCAAAAATAAGAGAAGAAAATATTATACTTCAATGAAGCATCACATTAGATTAGATTGGGTGTTCTGATCTGAATTTTCTATAAATGTCAACATCTTTACATGCCTATGGATACGAAATTTTGGGAGTCCTTATGAGGGCTCTCCTGTTCTGTCATTCACACTTTTCTTTAGATTTTCATCTATTCATTGAAGAATATAATTGCTATCTCGAGTTCATGAATGTGGTAGGCCATGGTCTTCTTTCATTCATATTGAAGGGCTACAAGAATGCCAAGCTTCAACAGAAGATGGATTATGTGGAGAGGATTTTGAATCTCCAGTTGTTTCTAGAAGTGGCAAAACTAGCCCTCTCTGAGTTGAGTGAGGTTTTTTGTCTTTTGATTAATACACTAATCTTTGAATGCTTCAGATTAANCAATGAAGCATCACATTAGATTAGAATGGGTGTTCTGATCTGAATTTTCTATAAATGTCAACATCTTTACATGCCTATGGATACGGAATTTTGGGAGTCCTTATGAGGGCTCTCCTGTTCTGTCATTCACACTTTTCTTTAGATCTTCTTCTATTCATTGAAGAATATAATTGCTATCTCGAGTTCATGAATGTGGTAGGCCATGGTCCTCTTTCATTCATATTGAAGGGCTACAGAAGATGGATTATGTGGAGAGGATTTTGAATCTCCAATTGTCTCTAGAAGTGGCAAAATTAGCCCTCTCTGAGTTGAGTGAGGTTTTTTGTCTTTTGATTAATACACTAATCTTTGAATGCTTCAGATTAAAGCTCTAATATGCATGGCTTCTCTACTATCACTTTGCAGGATGGCTGTGAGATTTCTTTTTTGTCCAACTTGAGGATTTGGAATTTATTCTCTAAAAATTTATCGCAACACAATCCGAATAGTATTGCACACAGACATATCACTTCAAACCAATTAAATCAACCTGCAAGTGTAGCATCATATAAGTGAAAATGGTGTAGATTGAATAATAAAGTTATTAAGCGGATGTTCCCATCATTACGCTTAACATGAATACATACATGCTAAAATTATATTATCAAACATGAAGTTACATAAGTGTCCAGACTAACTAGGTATTGGCAATCACAATGAAATTTTGCTACCTTTAAGCATAATGTAATTGATCTATTTTATGAGCACAAAAATTTAAAATATATGATTCAATGAAATGATGTTCAAGAATATGCGAGATTAAAGCCAATTGTTTTTTAGTGTTATAATAAAATCAAAGTGATGCTGAAGTGGAGCCAATCTTGCCCAGGTGGAAGCAGGATAAAGGTATTAGGTGGAATCTCAACTCTAATCACCGTGATATAAGATTTTCTTGCCCCCTTAAGGATGCCAACTTTTGTGGGCTACATCTTGCTTTATTCTAAATTTTAATTAGGGTGGCTTTTGCTTTGTCAGTATCTATATCTANCAGTGATGCTGAAGTGGAGCCAATCTTGCCCATGTGGAAGCAGGATAAAGGAATTAGGGGGAATCTCAACTCTAATCACCGTGATATAAGATTTTCTTACCCACTTGAGGATGCCAACTTTGTGGGCTACATCTTGCTTTATTCTAAATTTTAATTAGGGTGGCTTTTGCTTTGTCAGTATCTATATCTATATATATAACTCGCTCGCTCTCTCTCTCTCTCTCTCTCTCTCTCTCTCTCTCTCTCTCTCTCTCTCTCTCTGTATATAATGTAAAGCTTTGTTTTGGTACTTTTTGATTTTATAATATTAGAGATTTGTTTATTTGAATTTCTCCCATTCAGAGTATTGTAACATTCTATTCTTTAATGAGAATGGGTGGTGAAACCTTGTAACATTTGTACATTGTTGCCCAAGTTGCTGACTGCACTCGTTATTTTTCCTCCAGGATAGCAACCACATTAATTTTTCCCTCTCAATTTCTATCAATATCTTAGAATTCTCCCCCTCACTACCTATATATACATTCCAAATGCTAGAATCGATCCTCATACATCTTCTAGGAACATCAGTACCAACTCCCAAGGTCATGAACTAACCCTAACCATTCAAAATTTAAGTTTTTATCACCACAGAATTATTTCTACACCTCCATCTAAACCTAAACCTTTGATGAACCTTAGACTTACAATCCTACCCTATACAAAATCCTATAGCGCAGAGCAGGTTGCCATGCGACATAGAAACCCTCTAGGATGTGTTCATGAGTTTAGTATGGAGGATATGCAACAAAAAATTCTCCAATTATAATGGAGATTTACTAATTTAGAAAGAAAGCTATTTGATGAAGTTACCCACAAAAACAACGATGACCATCAATATGGAGAAAATGATGAAAATTATTTTCGATTAGAAGTGTCATGTGACAGTAGGTTCCTTATCAATTCAATGTTAAATATAGGTGGAGAGTGGGTGACTTTGGAGTGAAGTTTGGTTTATCGGATTTTAATAGTTGGAAGGATTTAGATAAATTCATTAAGTAGCTCCAAACAGTGAAATGGGTCTTTAAATACACGAACATTACGCTTTAGAAAGGTGAAGCTAGTTTTCATTATGTTAATGAAGATTAATTCTTTGGATGGTGAAGAAAAGAGCAAGATCAAGATCTTGTCCAAGATGAGAATGAGATGTAGCTCAAATATCTCCCAATATACTACAAGCATGATATCTTTTTTAAACTTATTTATTTATAGTAGAAAAACCCATCAGTAGAGGAATAAATAGTTTTGTTTAAATAATTTATGATGAAGTGTTAGTTGGTAGTGCTAAATGAGAACAACAAAGTACAATATCTTGGATGATTGGGACATTTTATTGATAATAATGTGTAGTTATAGTATTATTGGACCTTGTATGATATATAAATGTTTGCCCTGAAGGTAGAGAAGGAACATGGTAGCATCTGATCCACTCTACCCTTTAAAGTGAGTTCAGCCAAGGGGGTTCAATAAAATCACATTGGCCAGAGTTTCAAGACCATAGCTCATTAGAAGAAACCAACCTTGGAGAAAAAATAATTGATAAAACTAGTAGCTCCAAGACATTTCCAATCATGATGTGTTTTAAATAACTTGAGTGCGAGCATATTAAATCCAAGTGCTCAAACAAAAAAGTGGAGATGAGAAGAATGGGAAAGAATATCAGCTACCCATAGATGAGAGTTAAATTTTTGTGGTTTAGTGAGTTCTTCAAACATAACATTTTTTGTAGTCATTGTACTGTTAATAGGAAGATGTGCTATACCTCATAATAAATGGAGAGAAGTGGAAATATATACTTCTCATAAGCTTTCTTAATCATATTCACTGAATTAGTTATAAAATGGAAATTAGATTAGTGTTGATAAGAGATAATTGATAGAGTTCTTCATTGGTAACAAGCCACAAGATCATATGTATTGTAATGTCATGTAACAAAACCATGACAGTATGATATAGGTAACTACTCATTTATCAATGATGGAAAGTGTAATTTACTTTTTCCCTTAAAGCAATCAATAATGATAAGTACTCAATTAAGGAGGGAATATATAATGCATCATACTACATTTTAAGATAGGCTATGATGTATGTGCCGATGGGAATGACCTTGGTGATTTTGAAGGCCAATGAGATGGAGGAGCTCCTACCCTATTCAATGCGACTCCTATTAGAGGAGTTTTAGGATTTTCTAATTTTCAACCTATCATTCAGACTATCACCCTGACAAGAGATTCAACATGCTATAATTTTATCATAGGATTAATGCTACCCAATCAACTAGCCAATTGGATGTAAATGATAGAGCATAAAGAGGTGCAGAAGCAAGTTGAAGACTTGATAGTTTGGGGAATAAATTATAAGAGTATCAATCCATGTAAATAATAGAGCATAAAGAGGTGCAGAAGCAAGTTGAAGACTTGATAGTTTGGGGAATAAATGATAAGAGTACCAATCCATATGTTGTATCAGCTTTGAAATTTCCCTAGAAGGATGTCGTGGTGCATATGCATTGATAGCATGACAATGAATAAGATAACCATGAAGTATTAATCATTCCATGCTTGGGTACTTATTAGATCGGTTGCATGGAGATTAATTTTATTTTTCAGGATAGATCTGCTTTATGGATACCATTAAATTCAGATAAATGGAAAAAGCACTTTCATGTTGTAGGATTCATTACATAAGTGGACAATCATACCTTGTGACATACACAATTTATTGAGAACTTTTATGAGGCCCATGAACTTGGTTTTTGAGCATTTATCAAAAAAATGGTTGTATACTTTGAAGATATTTTGGTGTACATCCATTTAGAGGATGAACATTTACAACACATATAGTTGACTTTTACAGTTCTTTAAGCATAACACCTATATGGCCATTCAAAGAAGTGCTATTTTCTTACCCCACATACAAGCTTCCATGGGTATATTTCTTGAGCGGCAGACATTAAGATGGACTCAAATAAGATCAAGACTGTTGTGAAATTTCTCACTCCATAGTCATTAACTCAGGTACAATAGTTTTATGGATTGACCCACCCCACAGTAATCTTTTTTTTTTGTTTTTTTTCAGAGTTTTGAAAATCTTCATGAATATTTTCTTGATAATGGATATAAAAATTTGAGGGTTTGTTTTTTGTTCAATTTTAGGTTTTGATTAAAGTTGGTTACATTAGATTCCCATTTTAATTTAGTTAATTTCGGTTTTAGTTGAATGAAAATTTTGTTTTATATTTGAATTAATGTTGACTTAAATTTTAGTTTACGGAGCTCAAGTTTTGCCTAATCCATGTATAGTCCAATTATTTAGTGACCCTAGGAAGGGTCCTAAGTCCATATGAGATAGGATATAAGCCAAAGAGAAGATTTGACTAAAAATGAGACCAACAACGCCCAGTTTCGAGAAACGCAGAGCATCTTGGACACCTTAATCTGGTCCTAATTTATCCCAATGAGACTCGATTCGATCTCTTTTACTATAGGTTACAGTCATCAAGTACAAGCTTCAATAATAATCTCGGATATGTGAAAATGCTTGGTGGATTTCATACTAATTTGTTCATCTAAGTTTATGTCGTCGAGCGGATGCTTCAGCTACACAATCTTGGGCGAGTCTTATGTTCTTAATGAATTCTCCCTTCCATTTTATTTAAATACATGTTAATGTCGTTAGACATCTTCAAATATGTAACCTTTGATATGTCTTACATTTTTAACATATTCTCCTTTTAACATTGTTCCAATACAAATTAATGTCGTCGAGTATCTCCTGCTATTTAACCAAGTACAAGTCATACATCCTCAACATATTTCCCTTTATAGTTTGTTCCAATATAGATTATTGTCGTCAAACATCTCCAACTATGCAATCTAGGACACATCTTTCATCTTTTGTGAATTACAACTGCCTTCTTCCATTACAAGCTACATTCATCGAGCAGACACTATGACTAAACAACCCAAGAAAAATCAAACATTCTTAGCAATAGACATAGTCTTCACTCATTCCTCTAGAAGACACACCTATTAGGAAACCTTGATAGGAAGCTAGTTGTGAATACACTTCTCACTAGAAAGACTCTATGAGAGCAAGCATTTGATGATGACCAAAAAGTTGATGTGAGGCAGATTAATCAAGCATGCAATTATACGTGTCAAGTAATATATGGATTCTAGAGTCCACGTTTTGATCCTAGTAGAAAAGGGTTAAAAAGAAATTTTGACTGTTAAATCTCTAGTTTACTACCATATTGAGCCTAGCTTGACTTGATCACAAACACCAAAATAGCAATCTTCAATCTTAACAAAACAAAGAGAAAATTATTGACAAGGATGCAAGATTTTTGGTGTATTTCAAAGGAATTGAGCTTCGTGCTTCTGTAACTCTGTTGTGGTGTATTTTGGTGATTTCCGAGCAAATTCCCTATGTAATAGTTGCCAATTAAGCCCAAGATTCTTCTTAGCTTATGCTTAGTCCTGACAAAGAATTGTAAACCATAATGCGGTTATGCAGGACTTAACCATGCAACATTTCCTAGTACTCTTCGGATCCCTTATCTAGGTTGCAAAACTCTAAGAACAATATTCCTATTCCACTAGATTTTGTGTTTTAACCTACCTGCTAACTAGATGATGATCAAAATTCCTATATCACAAATGATGTTAACTTCTTAATTGGCTAGATTAGAAGTAAAAGAAGTGCAAAAGGTTAACACAACAACATGCATACATAAGTAGCGCAAGAAACATATATGAGAAAATCACACATGAAAAATATGAAAAACATATTAACCTTACATCACTAATACATGAAAGAGAGCAATTACTAGAAACGAGAGAAAATGATAAGAAATAAATAACAATTCATTGAAACCATTGAAGAAAGTGAAATACATGAAAGTAACAATTTACAACCACAAATTTTACTCTCCACACAAGCTACGATCATTAACGTACACTAAATTTGCTCGATTATATTCCTCTCACACAAGATACATCTCTCTCTCACAAGCTCCCTCTCAAAATACAAGGAAAACAACATTGTAAGCTTTCCCCCTCAAGCAAGATGGAGAAGAATCTATAAGGCACTCACAAAACCATTTCTTTGCATAAAATTATATCCTCCAACTATCACCAGATGTCTTCCCATGGTTTAAGAGCTGTATTTATAGCTAGGTATCCTTCAAAGCTAAGAAATCTGACCTATTTTGGGTGCTGATACGCCTAAAAAATGACTACTTTTTCATATATATTTTATGCTAAATTTTAATAATTTTTAATGATATTACACTTTAAGGAAGGTATCTTGCATATTTTTGGTTTCAGGGATAGGAAATTGAGTTTTGGATGAAAAGAAGCAAAAACGGTGCAATTTGTAGCAAAAACGAGCAAGAAAGAAAATTTTGTCCTGACACATTTTGATGTTTTTCTATGCTTAATCTCCTTTACACTTATCACACATTTTTGAATGAAATTACACTTTAAAGGAAGGTTATTTTTATGCTTATTTTTTAGGCCTATCTGTTAGGAATGCAACACAACTGAAACAAGGAGAAATAGATCTAAAACGGGGCCAAACGGAGCAAAATGGTGGAGCTGCGCAGGGTGGGCGCCGACGGCGCCAGAACTGGCGCCAACAGTTTCAAAGTGCAAAAAATAATGCCAAAATGGTGCCGACAGAGCCCGAGATGGTTTGGACGTGATCCTGGGCGAATTTCTAGACAATTCAATGTATTTAGACGCTTTTTGGAAGGTTTCTTGAGACAACTCTTGGGAAATCCGTCCCTACACTATAATAGTGTTTTTTGTGTCAGAAAAAGTGGTGTGTGTGAGTAGAAAAATGTGGAGAATGTTTAGAGATCTTAGAATAGGAGTATAAATGTAGACTCTACCTTTTTGGAGAGATTGGTGAGGGGATTTTGAGAGAATCTGTAAGGGAATGTTCTAGTATAGATTAGTGGGAGACTTTGTGGGAGAGATTTTCATCTTTCTTTCAAGGGGAAAAAACTAAGTATTGTGCTCTAAATTATCATATGATTTTGTAAACACTTATCTAGTAGATTTGCTTTGATTTAATGAAGTTTTTCATTGTGTTTTTTTCATGCTTTGTGATGTGTTTCTCTTACTCTTTCTTCTTTTTTGAAAGTTGTGGCTTGAGAAGATTATGTCGTTATTTTCATTTTACTTTTCTTTTGCAATGAGTAGGATTCATGTTTATGATATTGGGATGCATGCTAAAAGAATTTTTAATTATAAATTGTGATGGTTTTTCAACTCTGCTCTTAATTTACAATTCGATCTGGTCAATTGAATTGTTAAAATATGTTGTGAAACATATGATCCGGGAAATGAAGTATGAGTTCTACCAACAAAGTGAGAATCACATTTAAGTCCATGAAGGAATATTTCGTTCATGGAATTAAGTGCAAATAAAAATTAGATTTAAGTCTATGAAAGATTATTTCATTCATGGGATTAAGTGCAAATAAATAAGGAAATATACTTTGTTGGGTGTAGAATTAGCGATTTCTTGGGTGACAGACTAAAATTCCCTAATTTGATCTTAGTGTTTAAACATTAAAGCCAGAGTTAGTCTTCAGGGGAAGGGAAGTGGGAGCTTTAGAGTGAGAGCCAGTATCCTCCTAGCTTAGCCATGAATTTAAGGACTAAACCTAAGATTAGCTAATGATTTTTCTATAACATTGAATCAGGGTATAGAATTAAAATTGCTCCTATTTGGCACATACAATATTTAATGTATCTCATTCTCTTACATTATCCAATTCGCTACATAAGAATAATAGTTTTAACATCTTAAAATTCTCCAAACTAACTCATCCAAAAAGTGTTATCTTTAGAATTAATAATTATATTTAGGAATAGTTACTATCATTATATTTAACATTCTCATTTAGGAGTAGTTGCTAGATAAAATACCATTTTAATCAACATTCCAAACTAAGGACTAATAGTAGTAGACTTGAATTTGACTAAGGACATCTTTCCTAGCTTCCTCGTGGGATTGATATTTGGGGCTTAATCAGAAAGTTCTATATTACTTGAAGCGATATGTGCACTTGCGTAGAACCCATAGTGTGTGAACTATTTGCTATATTACATAATATTTCAATTTTGTATATTAGCTGCTAAATATAAATTGGGTATAGTTTTTTGTCATCTTTTGAAAGCTAAATTACTGCGTAATTACGGGTCGGGTCAAGTTTTTGGCACCGTCTTAGGGGAATTTAACTGACATAAAATAAGTAGAAAAAAAACACGCACTAGGGGCTCATGAGGCGCACCTGCGTTTGTGTCCAACACGGTTGGTACACTACATCGACACGGGTGAGCTATTGTTTGGTGGAATTGGGCACGACTCCACTTGGACTCAGCCCGAAGCGATTGGTTATGGTGGACATAGGGCGTCAGTGCATTGTCAGAAAAGCATAGGTATGTTGGAATCTAACTCGGGTGCACCTGGAAGCGGGATGAGTATTCCACCTGCTTTGACTTGCAAACTTAGTTGTGTGTGGTTTTGGCATGGGTGTGTGAGAAGCTGGTTTCAAACTTGCTCTGGTATTGAAGGTGAGTTTGGGTGCATTCCATATTTGGAGTAAGTGCGCTCGAGGGTAATTCTTCATCAGCCACTTCTTTGGCTCCCAATTTATCTCTTTTTCTTCCTCAAGTGGCTTAAACCTTGTAACTTGCACAACATGACAAAATGTATTTCCCAAGTGTCACATGATTAGAACATATGCAACAAAGAAAAATTAAAATATGAGAAACTTATGCATTTTTATTCACATCAGATGACAGGCTCTCCACTTAAAAATATCTTAAGACACAAGCCTCAGAAGATAAAAGTTTACCTGAAAAATCTTAAAAGGCATAAGTCTTAAAAGTTACGTAATTTTCTTTATACAAAGGACAAGTGCTTACTTTAATTTTATATTTCTACACATTTAAAAAGACAGGGAGTTTCAAAGGGCATAAATCTCAGAAGAGCTTGATGTCACAATATACCTACCTTCGAGATCAAGACAATATCTGCCCGAAGGCATTAATAACACCCTAAAAGTAGGGCAACAAAAAACAGTTGGTCGTGAGACATCATCTTATAAGTTGGCTGATAACACCTTATGACAACATAGGAGATGGGTCAACCATGGCTTAGAAGTAAAGGTGAAAGTAACCTCAAAATTGATGTAAAAAATTCTTACTACACTAAACAAGCTCAGAGATATACAGACAATTGCAACACCATAAAATTAAGCAAAAGAAGATGTACAGGCAAACTCAATGTCGTCATGTATAAATGTCACATCACGAGACTGGATAGCTAAAAACGCTAACACAAACTAGTACAAAAGTGGTAACAAGATAACAAAAAATAAATATATTAACCCACTTCAACATTGTTCTCATAGTCTGGAGTACGCTCCTATAAGCTGCCTTCAGCTACTCCTCTTTCTGAGCCAAAAGGGGGATCTCTTGTCTGTTAGATTAAAAATATATTATCAAAGTTGGCTTTAATATAAAGGTAGGGTGGATAAACTTTTAATTGGAATGTTGATGAAATTCTCTTCTTGTGCGATAGGATTGTGATGCTTTATTCTCCTTTTTAGAAGCTAACATTATTGCTTAAAAAACATGTAAAGTCTCTATGCTCTAATCATGGTTAGCTCTTGTCTCTCTCAATTCTTTTCAAATATTCATCAATTTCCAGCATCGAAGAAAAAAAATTTCCATGGAGGAAAATTTGTCCCTATACTTTTCTAATTGATTCACCAATGACAATATGTTTTTTATATGGAAGCTATTCACCTGTTTGTGCTCACCAAAGGTGTGGTCAATCTCTACAAGTTTGTTCCTTCTTCCTCCAAAAAAATGAGACTGTAGTGCAGAAGATCCCTTTTAGAAAATACAATAGTTGCGCAAAACATTCTCCCTTGAAAAGCAACAAATACACAAATAGTTCCCCCAAAATATTCTACAAGGGCATAAAAAATATCCGTCAGAAAGCGCAACACCAGCTCAGATAATTTTTTTCCAAAAAAATACAACAGTTGCAAGAAAAATTCCTTTCATAAAACACAATAGTTGTGGAGAAAATCCCATCCAAAATATGTCATAGTGGTATGGAAAATCTTCTCTAGAAAGCGCACCAACAACACAACAAATTTCCTCTACAAAATACTATAGTTGCATGAAAGTTCCACCTAAAAAAAACCATAATGGTGAGAAAAATCTCATCCTTGAAATATAATAGTTGTATGAAAATTCCTTTTTGGAAAATTCCTCAACGTGGAAAATCTCCTCTACGACGGGCAACAATAATGCAAGAGGAAACTCTATTGATTGCACATACAGATTGTTAGACTTCAATTTTTCTCTCTTTAGCCTTTTTCTAGGCTCCCAAATTAAAAACAAAATTAGCAAAAAAGCGTGAATCCCCTGAATCGCTAACATGGCCACCCACTATTCGTTGGATCACTCTAGCCTCCTGCCCTCTGATCCTGTGTCCCTCAAATCATTGATGTGGTCACCTGCTATCCACATTCTCAGATCAATAACATGGTCATCCCTCATCCATAAAAAAATACTCTCACCTTTTGACAGCTGATCAGAGGCCTGACTGACCTGATTTGACCCATCATTGTCTCTAGCTTCCACTTCTAGCCACCGTGATGAGTCGAAATTTACCACAAAGTATATCAGCCATACAACATAAGTATATGTGTCAAGTGACAATGCAGTTAAAGAGAATCGTGTATTGATCCTATGAGAAAGTTTTAACGTTTTTTTTAGTAGAAAAGTCTTTAGTCTATAAATCCGGTGAACCTACCTTAACAGTTTCATAAAGAAGATTTGAATCTTAAAATCATAGTAAAAATATAATAGATTGTACGAAGATGAAGCAGACAAAGAGGAAAAATCCTTGAGAGTTCTTTTAAGATAGATGAGGCTCGTGCCTTGTGATTCGAGGATTGTGGCAATCGCGGCTTTCCTAAATATTTTTCTACTTGATTGTTGTCAATTAGAGATATTTTACTCTTTATGTTTATTTTCAGGTCAAAAGAAGCCTAAAATCCATGAAGTTGAGGCTTCCTCAATCCCCATGGCATTCCACATAATTGCTCTAATCCCCTTGAATGATTGCGGACTGCAATATGACTATTTTCTTGGAATTATGCAGTTAACCCTTTGCTTTCACTACACAACAGTTAAAAGTCATAGCTTCATAAAATATTCCAACATCCTAGTTGGTCAAATTATGAGTAAATTAAGCTCTTCGGTTAACCAACAATATAGGCCATAAAAATAAAAGGAAAATTTTGGGAAAAAACATATCAAAAAACCATGATGAAAATCCATTATCCCTACATCACAAAGACATGAAAAAATATTTATCCACACATAATAAAAAAAACCACAAACACAAAATCCATGAAAATCTTCATTGCAAGGTAAATACAAAAGTAAAACCTACAATATAGGCTTGTTCTCTCCACAAAAGTAGCACCTCTCCCATTCATACAACAAGTCTCTCAAGAACTCACAAGAACTCAAGGGGAAAAAACAACCCTTGAGGTCTTGATCGAAAGGAGGGCTAATAATTTAAGGGGGGAACTCTCTTTAATCAAAATATCTTCTTTCCAACAGCCTCTAGCCACCAAAGTTGCCCTAAAACTGGCCTCATGAGTAAATATATAAGTTTCTTCTTTCTTACAGCTTCCAGCTGCCCAAGATGCCCTAATGCTATAGGTAGGTCTGGGCAAAGGCAAGAATATTTTTGCCAAAATAAGTTTAGCATACTTGGCTTTAGCACACCGCGAACCTTTAGTGGGCACTAGTATAGCGCAAGTGTGACACATCTACGACACAAATACACCACATCAACAACACGAATGTGCCATCTCTTGTGTAGAGGAATGTGTGCAGGTGTGCCTGAACTACCACATATGATTTACATTAGGTGTGGGCATACAATAAACGACACAGGTGCATTGGTGTTAAAATGGACGCATCGTGTCTGCATCACGGGTGCACTGGCCAAAGACCATTCTCTGTGTTGTTTTCCCATCTTATCTGCTTAAACTGCACTTCTACCATATTTGCTACACAACTAAAACAAAATTCTCTTCTCATGCATAATATTATTCAAAAAGATGAAAAAATATGGAGAAATATAACATAAAAATATCACATTTTTAGCTTATATCAAATCCCCCAAACTTGCCTTTTACTTGCCCTCAAGTAATTACATAGCTCGATTGGGATATTAAGAGGATAAAAGGGTCTCTTGAAGTATTTTATACTTTTCAATTTTCCTTATGAAGTGTAATAAAAAAAATAAATGTTATTTGAGGATTGATTGTCTTTAATGTTGAACAATTGAATTTCTCGCCTTACTTCCCTTCATTCTCTTCTTCAGGAAATCTAGTGACTATCAACTTGGGTTTGTTTACGAGAACTTTTGCTTACCTTGAGTGTTCTTACGCCTCATTTTTAGTGGGCCAGCCAATGATACAACTTAATTTTCTTCCTTGAATCAGAACTCTGAAAGGATTCCATTAATGTATCATGCAATCTCTATTACATAAGCCCTTATAATGATCTTTTTTCCTTCAAATTTTTTTGTCCCAACCTTAAGCTTCTTCTTACTTTTTGGCTTTTGACATTTTATTTTAACTTTCTTTTTCTTTTTTCTCCTAAGAATTACTATATCTGGTTGCAACTTTTCTTTACTACTTCTTATGATGAAGGACAGTGTTTCTTAAGTAATAGACTTTAACAATGATATTTTCATTTCCTCGTTTAGGTAATATTCAAAGTTAAAACTTAAGTTAATTTAAAATTGGTTACGATGAAATGAAGAAGACTCAGAAATATTTTTGGTTTGCTATTGAATCTCTAAACTATACTTTATTTAATAGTCTATAAACCTTCATAAGGAAAAGATTGAATTTGTTAAGTTCTAAATTTTTTTGTTGAACATTAAAATCACTCTTTCCTCAATGACATTTATCTTTTTTCTTAAAATAATTTTTGTATGACAAATTGAATTTTTACAATTCCTTAGCAAAGGTTATCTATTGAATCTTAAATCTCTTACAAAGCTATGTGACATTCCTTCAGGGTTGCAATAGATACATTTCCCCCAAACTTGCTTTCTTCTAAAATATGAATAACACAGGTTAGCAGTATGTTAAATTGCAAGTGCGAGAAAAAAAATACATTGAGAAATGTTGTTGGTCGTTAAATTGGGAATGTGTATTTAATTTAATATATTTTATATATTATAATTTTGGAAAATAATATATTTATTTTTGAAAATACATGACCGAATCAATATCATAAAAACAATAGTTTAAATAAACGAGCACAGTACCATAAGTAATGTATGTATCTCGAGGAATAGATATATTACTTATTAATTAGGCTCGTTTAAATAAACTAAAGAATTTATGACATCCATTTTAGTCTGTGAAGCCATTTATGTTGACCGACAAATTTTTCCCTGTCTAATATGAAATATTAGATAATGTTTATATTAACCTGGTTTTTGAAGTTTCCTATAAGGCCAAACTCCTATAGTTAATTAAATCCTAAATGACCGAGGTCAACTAAGAAAAATCTCAATTTAGATCAGAAAATATTATCTTCAAGAATTTCAAAGGGTAGAACTTTTCAAGAGAGGACAAAAGAGGATCAAATAGAAAAGAATTAAATTTGGAACATTTATTATAGAATCCAAGGGAAAAAGAACTAGGAGATGTCATAGATCCTAAGGAGAACCTCAGTGACTTTCCAAGCAATCCTATGGTTTGGCTTCAATTTTGGAGAGATATTATTAGATATTTCATCTTGCCAATTTTATTAGTTAGAGCTTACATTTTCATGTCACAATCATACAAATAGCCTGGAAGATAGGAGGATTTATGTCGTAAAAAATGACAATCTAGGATCCAAAGACGATTTAGGGCTTAAATTGCACACATGGTTGTGCAAAGGCCTAAAAATAAGGTAAGAATTTATGTTGCACTATGCAAATAATCTAGAAATCCTATGGCTTGTTATTTAATTCTAAGGAAGAGATTGCTGTTGTAGATTAATTTGCTCTCTCGAGGTTCTTCTTCTGTACATCCTTATTATGTTGCCTGATACACCTAAAATTATAGTCTTTATGTACACCTTTTTATACATATTTTAGAGATATCGCGCTTTAATGGAATGTATTTGTGTGTTTCTATATCAGGTACAATCAAATGGATGAAAAATGGTGAAATGAGTGAAAAAGGATCAAAATTGGAGAAAAAACGAAGGTGTGAAAAATAATTGTGGCGCCTAAGCGCCCAAAGCTGGCGCTTATGCGCCAGTAAAATCGAGAAAGCAATGCCTAAGTGTCGAGTACCTCACGCTTAAGCACTAGAAATAGTTACTTGAGGATTCAATAAATTTGGATAAATTTTTGAAGAGGTGTTTAAAGCAACCCTTGGTGAAAACGTGGGAAATAGTTAATAGACACAAAAGTACATTCAATTGCCTTTTAAAAGGAGGCAACTCTTAAAAGATTCATTGAATGTTGACACATTTTAAAGAGACACTAAGACACCTTTTAAAAAATTATAAAATAAGGACTTGGATTGGATTGACGAGACTTTTCCCGCATTCCTCCCAGCGCATGAGAGAGACTCCTACATGCCGCCATAGCCACACCACTGACGTCTCTCTCATTGATTAATTAAGATATTTTATTAGAGAGAAGAGGAGTTATAGTGTGTGAGTAGAGAGTATTGTAAGAGGAAGAGAAGAGATTTAAAGGAACTTTAAGAGTTTGGTGGAGTGGAATTGAGATAAGTTTTTATCTTTGTGACTATATTTGGTTTTTAATTTAAACTTCTTGTTTGCTTGCATGATTTCTAATTTCAAATTTAAGTGTGGTTGTGTTTTGTCCATGAATTCTGATTAGTTTCTTTTTATCTTTTTCCTTTAAATGATAAGTGATTAAATATTGGATGGAAGTTGTGTGAAGTATTAATCTTTAATGTTAGAATAAGTTGTGATGATTTTAAACCTTGCAACTTCGTTTACTTCTTGATTTGACCAATTAAGATGCTAATATTTATTGTGAGAACATGTAAGATCTGTGATGGTATTGTCTCAGTCAACTAATGGTAAGAATCACATGAGATTGTATGGATGAGAATGTAATTCATATGATTGAGTGCAAATAAATAGAAAATAAACTTTGAAGGGTGTAGAATTATAGAACTTTAGAGTGACTGGCTAAAGCCCCCAATTTGGATTATAGTTTTAGGTTTTGATATGAAATGTTAGCCCCATAGTGGAGGGAGAAGATGAAACTTTAGAGTTAGAGCTAGTATCTTCCCTACCTAACCCGTCTTCAAGACTATTCAAACTTTAAATTAGTCAATGTTCTTTATAGCATCTCTAGTAAGGGTAAAGAATACTATTGCTCTTATTTGACATAAAATAATTTGAATACTTCCATAATATAATTCCTATATTTGTTACTGATTTATGATAAGGAAAAATATATTTTATTTATATTGCCTTCATTTTATAAATAATTAGTTAAGTTTAGTTAGTTGTTTATTTTACTTTCTAATATAAAAAATAACCAAAAGAATCAAACTTTCATTCTTATTATATCATCTATAGTTTGAGTAAGAATATTTTGCAAAGTAGAATTTGTTTTCTAATTTTTTCTGTATTTAATTGCATATTTTATTTTTTTTCCTTATGGGTTCAATATTTGCAAAGTTGATTAGAGCGACAGTGGTCAGGATACTACGGTTCCCTCATTCTAGTACCACTATTTTCGCTTGAATTTACTTAGTATAAATGAATTGTTAAGCCCATTTAAATTGGGGATATCTCGTTAGAAATCGTAGGTAACCTCATCTAAGGGACTCCCGTAAATTTGAGAGGACGTATTATGCTTTTATTATTTTGTTTCAAAGAGTGTCGTTTAATTTTGAAAAGAGTTTTTGGTAATTTTTCAGTTTTGGAATAGTTTTGCAAGTAAGGTAAATAGTTGCAGATAAGAAAGTACTGTAAAATAAATAAGTAAAATTACGGTGCATAAAATATAAATGCGTACAGGAGCCCCTGCTACCGCTGCATGGTTAACATCATAAAACATAATATATTTACAAGAAATTTAAATAAATTGCAGGAAAGTAAATGAGAATATTTGATACGAGAAAAAGTAAAAAAAAATGAGATGTAGGTAAACACAAGTATAAGAAAGCCCGTAGTCACTTAAAGAGGATCGAGACTTGAAGTAAGACATTGGTCAAGGTGCGAGATCAAAACTAGACTGTGTGCTTCTCAATCTTAAGTGAGAGCTATCAACTCGATCTTCTACAGAGGGCAGTCCTAACCTCGATCAAGTGATTAAACATTTATCTTTATAAATTTTCATTTTTAAATTTAATTTTCGTGCTTATAAAATTCACTTTATCATGCAAAATAAATTTCATTTAAAACATTTTTTGTAGAGTGGTGCAGTCATAGGTTAATCAGTTTAATCGAGTTAGGACTACGAATGGCCTAAGAGTATCGGGGGCAATCATCTTCTCAAGAGTCATAGAAGAGTATCATCGGTCCTTATCTTCTCCTTTTGTCAAAGGTCTTCGAGGTAGGAGATACTATTCTAAAATCCCACATTGTATCCCTCGTTTAATCACACCTTGACCTTAGACTTACACAAGCCCGATGATCCATATGTTGCAAAAACAAATATCCACAGTTGCTCACAAAGATTTAAATACCTTAGAGTATTCTCAAATCCTTGAGCATTGGTCAATTAATGTAGGATAAGTAGTGTAGGATATTTTTTTTATTTAAGTGAATTCTCGGTCTTAAAACATAACATGGTTGGTCCTTGAAAGTCTTAATAGATGATTTTCTTGAGTAAAGAATAATAAAACTAGTAGTCCTTCAAAATATCCAAAAGATCTCAAAAGTGTTCGGGGCATGACCCTAAACAGCTTTTGAAACCCGTTGAAATGCTTCGAGTTCGTTTGGACCTATTGTATTGCTCAATTAATCTCATGAAGTTAAATTAAGTTTCAATTAATTAATACACCATGTGCTCAATGAACCTTAATGTTTTAATCATCCCAAGAGCGGAGTAACTAAGTATTCGATTGATGTCTTATTTAATAGTTATGTAAGTAGGTGCCCTTAGGGCAAGTTCAAGTCATTAAAGATCTTGTAACCATAATCAAAGTTGGGCTTGTAGTGTTCAAAGGTATTCATTGATTAATCATATTTTTGTTTTCTAAACATCATCAAACAAGTTTAAATATCAAGCTTAGCTCACTACTAAACCCTTAAGTTTAACCTTCAGGGTAAATTAATAATAAAGAATATTAAATTAAATTCTCATTAAAGATCACACTTATCATATAATCACCAATTATGGTCTACCAATTAGGGGCTTCATATAAGTAAGTTATTGTCTTCCTAGCTTAAGTCCACTAACTTAGTATCATCCAATTAGATTGACTCCCGAGTCATAATAATTCATAAAACTACAATTTTGTCATTATCATGAAAATGTGGCAAGTTGGTTTCTATCTATTAACCCATTTTATTTAAAACATCCAAAAGAGTTTATTATGATTTAATCTAAAATTGAATTAGGGCATAAAAATCCCAAAATTACCATTTTGGCCCTAGGGCCTACTACTTCATAAATCATTAAATAAAACTCAAATAAATTTGAAATTTTTATGGTATCCCACTTATGGGGCAATTAAAGTATCAGAGGAGAAATTATAATTTTTCTAATTTTTATTTAATTTATATAATTATTTTAGCTCAGAAATAGAATTTTTCAATTTTAATTTATTTATATATTCAAAGTAAAATTTATGTACATGAGAAAATTTTTGGAGGTTCATCTAGGTCAGAGGACCACTTAGACAAAATTTCATGATTTTTCGAATTATATTTTAATCATTATAACTATTTATTGATTTTTAGTGTTTAATTAAATAGAAAATATAAACTAATTTCAATAATTATTTTTTATATTTTTATTAAGTCTCTCTAAGTTGAAAAAGCTCAAAGAAACAAACTTTTCATTTTTATGATTTTTATTTTATTTATTATAATTATTTTAATGCAAAATTAAGAAAAATGCATTTTTAGCATTTAAAAATACATAACTAAATTAGAAAAATTAGAAAAAAAATAAAGAGTCTTAAGTGATCAGGCAAAAACTAGGAATATTTTTTGGCATTTTATATTTTTGTAATTTTTAATTATTTTTAATTTAAAAAATAGTTAAAAATTATTTCTTTTAAAAGAAATGTAATTTTCTTAGGTGCTCCTGATCACAAGGGACTTAGAAAATAAATTTTCATAATTTTTCTAATTATAGTTTATTAATTAAAATTATTTTAATCTAAAAATCCTATTTTAATTAAAAAAGATACTTTAGTGGTGAAATCAATTCAAATGGGTTTCAAATTTTTATAATGTTTTTTGTAATTTTTAAATTATATTAAATTTATTTTAATTTTTATGATCTATAATAACTTAATTAGCTATAGTAATGTACTTAAATATTAAAAATTTATTTTATATTTTTTTAGATTCCTCTGACCACAAGAAACCTACTAAAATATTTCTCATATTTTTCTGACTTATAATTTAATTTATATAATTATTTTAAACAAAGATACGCAACTAAACTTGAAAATTAGGGTTTTATGGCTAGGGATATTCTCTGACTTTGGAAAAATAAAAAAAGCATTCCTTGTGTCATGAGGAACAAACCCCTAAAATTTTAAGCCATGGTGATTATTATTTATTTAATTAAAATTAAAATAAGCAAGAGAGTATTTAATTAATTAAAAATAAAATACATGTCAAATAATTTTTATTTTTGGTCCATAATATTCTCCTATGTCCATTGAGGAAGAGAGTATTTATATTTAATTTTTATGATTTTTCTACAACAAGTTATAAATTTTCAAAGTTTTTGAATTAATTTAAATAAAAAATAACCTATTTATCTACTTATCCAAGTGGCATTCACATCAACCTAGGCGTCTCCGAAAGCATACAGGATGTGTTTTGATTTGTTGTGCTTTACACCTCAGCATGCCACACATCTCATTGATCATGAAAAGATCTCCCGTCCGACTTCTCTGTTATTGGATCAATACACTCACAAATGGACAACATCCATTCATCTTACCCAAGCTTTTTAAGCCGAGAAACGTCTATACTAAAACCCTAAGATCTCGCTCAATACTCAACCAAATCACTAGGGTTTGTTCCTATAGTTTCTTCTACTCAAGGCAAACCTATCTATACAGTTACATGCATATGAAATACAAGTTCACTTCACAATTGATGAAACCGAGAGAAAAACTAGGGATTTTGAAATATACCTTTGCCTGAGAGGCGAGGCCTCGATCGGGTGCTTGTGGAAGCTTTAGTAGAGTCCAACGAACCTCCTTGAAGTGTTATTTTCCTCTAGTATAAGGTATAAGTATGATTTCAATCAAAGGGTGGTGCGAACTTGGTCTAGAGGTGGGTTAAAGTGCTCAACATAGAGGGCTTTTGATGGGATACTTTCTCATTTGGTCTGACGAAGCTTTTGGATATTTTAATTTGACTTTGGTGGAGTTCAATGGAGTGATAGAAAAAGCACTATAATTGGTGATCAAATTGAGCTTGGATAGTGGATTTGAATGACTGAGAATGGTGGGGTTGAACTTAGGAAGGCTGGAGGAAGCTCTGTGAGCAATTTGAAGGGTTTTCTTAAGCATTTAGCAGCACTCTCACTTTGGCCGTAAAGGGAGTGGTTTAAAGAGAGGAGGAAGAGTGGCTAATTGGGTTGGTTAGTGGGTGAAAAGTGGAGCTTAGGTGGAGTGATGAACGATGACGGTGGCTAATGGGGGTGAGCCACATTGGATGGGTGAAAATGAAGCTTGATTGATAAGGAAGCCTTCTGAGTTTTAGGATTTTCAGCCACTAGGCCGGCTGGCCAGGCCAAGGGAGGTGGCTAGATGGCTCAAAGAACCAAAAGGGGAGTTTTAATTATGATCAAGATGGGGGTTTAATCAAATGAGAGCAAGATTAGGTCACCTGGCCAAAAATGGGAAGAGATCCCCCAAATAAAGGGACCCGTGGTCCATGACACCTCTAGGGTGGGCTAGGAGGATCTAGGCTGGTTTTTAGAGTCCAAATTGCATTAGATCCCGACTTTTATGATAATACTATGAAATATGTGGGTAAATTCTCAATTTTCCTTATATTTCTTTCTTTACAGCGGCGCCAAAAACTTGACTATGAAGCAAATAAGAGTGCATTTGTTATATTTAAATATTGGGATACTACGCAAGCATACGTATCATTATCAAGTAATATAAATCTTTTTGATTAAGCCCCGAATACCAAACCCACAGGGAATACTAATTTTTTTTATCAAAAGAATTTAGATAATAAACTCCACTTTGAAAAATATTCTTACTCAAACTATAATTGCTATAACAGAAATGAAAGTTCAATTCTTTTTGGTAATTTTTGATAATTGAAAATAAAGCAAACAACTAATTAAATTTAACTTGATATTTGTAAGATGAAGCCAATTTAAATAAAATATATTTTTCCTTATCATGAATCAGTAACAAGTATAGGAGTTTTATTATGGAAGTATTCAAATTGTGATGTGCCATATAGAAGTAATAATATTATTAATAATATTATTTACCCTAGCTAGAGATGCTATGAAGAACTTTGGCTAATTTAAAGTTTGAATAGTCCTGAAGATGGGCTAGGTAGGGAAGATACTAGATCTCACTATTGAGTTCCCTTTTTTCCCTCCACCTAAGGGCTAATATCTCATATTAAGAAATAATAAACCAAATTGAGGGCCTTAACATGTCATTCTAAAGTCCTCTAACTCTACAGGCTTCAAAGTTTATTTTTCTATTTATTCGCAGCCAACCATATGAATTAAATTCTCATCTATGCAATCTCACGTGATTCTTACCATTAGTTGACTGAGACAATACCTTCTCGGATCTTACATGTTTTCACAATAAATATTAACATAAATTGGCCAAATCAAGAAGTAGATGAAGTACAAGGTTTAAAATCATCAAAAATTATTCCAACATTAAAGACTGATACTTCACACAACTTCCATCCAACACTTAATTACTTTTTATTTTAAGGAAAAAAGATAAAGAAAACTACTCAGAACTCAAAAAGAAAAAACAACCATACTTAAGTTTAAAAGTAGAAATCATGTAAACACACAAGTAGTCTAAATTAAAACCAAATGTAGTTACAAAGATAATAACTTATCTCAAATTCCTCTCCACCAAACTGTTGAAGTTCCTTTGAATCTCTTCTATTCATTTCTCTTACAATACTCACTACTAACACACTACAGCTCCTCCCTTTCTTCTATCTAAATGTAAATCAATTAATCTATGAGAGAGGGGCGTCGACAACTAATTGAGACTCTCCCTCTCCATTCAATTGAAGTCTTCTATTATAATTTTTCAAAAGGTGCTTTGGTGTCTCTTTAAAATGTGTCAACATTCAATGAATCTTCCGAGAGTTGCCTCTTTTCAATAACAATTTGAATTTATTTTTGTGTTTATTAACCATAAACCATGCTTTCACCAAAAGTTGCTTCAAACACCCCTTCAAAAGTTGTCTAAATTCATTGAATCATCAAAGAACTACCTTTGACGCTTAAGCGTGAGGTATGTGGCTCTTAGGCATGGCCTTCTGTGTTATCCTGGTCCTTAAGCGTCAGTCCTGGGTGCTTGGGTGCTAAAGTTCTTTTGCACACAATTTTCATTTTTGCTCCAAATTTGATCCTTTTTCACTTTCACCATTTTTCATCCATTTGACTGTACCTGAAAGAAAAACACATAAATACGTTCCATTAAAGCACAATATCCTCATAAATAGGTATAAAAATGTGTACATAAATGCTATACATTTTAGGTTTATCAAAATCCCTAAAACTTAAAATGCTATATGTCCTCAAGTGACACTCCAATCTTTGAAAACCAAAATAAGTAGATTATGTAAATATTTTTCCTTAGGATATTCTAAAATTTTGATTTAGAAATATAGTAGTCAAATGAAAAAAACTTTAGTAAATGAGACCAACTTAGACTTTAGAAATCTTTAATGTAAAGAATTATGAAAATATGAGTTCCTATCTAAATCATAAATACTTCTAAATTCTTCAACTATAGAGTTAAAGCATTCTATCTTCTCCACTTAAAATTTTTTATTAAGAATATTTATACTTACTATATTATATCCTTAAGCTTAAGAGTTTCTCAAGTTTTATACATTGAAAAGATCAGATGTGGAACCAATTTTTAATCAGGCACTAATCTTTAAGCTTCTCCTCTATTCTTCAACTTTGTTTTTCTTTCTCTTTTTCTTTTTCTTTTTTTTTTCTCGTGAGGATTACTATATCTGGATAGGCCTTTAAAGATTTTGAATTCCACTCCTTTCCTAAAGTAAAAGTTTGATATATATCCTTTACTTAAAAGTATAATAATAATTTTAAAAATTATTTTTAATAAAATAATTTTAAGTATTAAAAATAAAAGTTTAATCCTTCTACATTTTTCAAAAATAAAGTTTCTCTTACTAAAGATAGTTACAAAATATTTATCATTTCTACACTAAAAAGAATTTTTTACTTTTAAGTTTTTCTTCGTTACTATGAGTTTCAACTAAATTTTCTTACTCATTTTTATATTCAAAATTTTACTTCCCTAATATAACTTCATACAAATAATCATTTTTTTGTTCAAATCAAAATCAAATTTATTTGTAGCACATTTGAGAACAAATAAAATTCATGCTTTGAACATTATTTTTCATCCCCCAAAGTTAAATGTTTAATAAGATAAAATATTTTAGCATCATCTATATATAGGCAGGAATGAAAATTAAAAATAACATGCCTACAAGAATTTTTATGCCCTAAATATACAAGTACAAGAATTAAAAAAAGGAGTAAAATTAATTGATCAAATCTTAACTTAACTTTAACATATATGAGATTCATTAGACTTCTATGCAGTGGAGGTTAATATAAAAGCAAATACACACACTAACATAAATTTGCAATTGCAACATAAAGAAAATATTTGGTAGTAAATTGAAAATTTAAACATAAAGTTCTTAAGTGAAAGTTAGTAATATTTTAAACCTTCCTAATATTTAGGATTAAGTTATACACATACTGACAAATAACACTAAACAAGACTGTTAACAAAATTACTACCACAAAAACAAAACATAACTACTTCTAATAACTCAAATGCATCACAACAACATCTAACAAAACAAAACACATATAATAGTAATAGTCTAAACAATTACCCCACATAACAAACTATCAGTTCAATACAACTACAACATATAATGTTAAAAATCTAAAAATAAACTACTCAAATCAATCCTCTTCCTCCTCATCATCATCAACATCGTTGTCCCAAATACTAGTAGGCTCATATGAAGGGTATTGTGGATATGAAATAAAAACCACACTTTGGTACCCCTAATAAGGTTATCCGAAGATGAGTGATATTTTTCTTCATAGTCAATATGTATCTTCATGTACTATCAATATAATCTAAATAGTTCCCCAAATTTATTACCTTATCCGGAGTATAATTGATGTTATCTAACATCCTTTACATTAATTATGCCTGCGAATCAAAACTAGTAGACTGACCTTGCTATGTGGATGCACGTGAAGTATAAGCATGAGATGTAGAAGCACCTGAACTTCTAGAAAATCCTCCTCTCCAGCCAAATATAGAATTTTGTGAATAAGATTTCACATTAACATTCTTGATAGGCTTTAGAGGCCGTAGAATCTCCTCCAAACTATTAAATCTAACACCAGCCAACTCACATAAAGAAAAGATTAAGGATGTCAATTCGAAACTTATAGTAGTGGCAGCTGTAGCAGAACTAATGATTCTCTGATAGATCAAGGATCCAATATCGATTGGCTTAAACTATTGAATACAATAGTTTCAGAGTATCTCTATCTCTTGTAACTTCACTAAGGTGATTGGTAGGGAGTTGATGAGCTAAAATAAAATAGTGACACGCTTTTCACGTGACATCAACCTTTGATGCAGGGTAATTTACTCTCCTTTCATTAGTTATTTTTCATAGTCCTCTTCCCACAGTCAATGAAGTTGTAATCTCATCTAACTCCTCAATCGGAGTATAATTCAAATAAAACACAATACATTAGGGGGCAGCTGGTAAAATGAATTTATTACATTAGGAGAAAAAGCTACTGATTTTCCTCTAACCAAAACCTGAACTTCGTCAGCTTCAGGGAGATTAGAATAGAACTCCAAAACCACAGAAATTACTGCTACAACAGAAAAATAACAGAATCGTTCCCACTGTTGCTGAACTATTAAATCTTCAATTGCTCCACCCAGATTTTTGAACATCACTCAGAAATCAGCTTTCTTGATTGCATCGCTTCAGTATATCTACCCTGAGCTTTCAAAGTAACAAACTTACTGGAATCAAAATTTGACTTCCCCTTGCTCCTCTTCATTCTTAGTGTCATTTCTAAAAATATTACATAAAATTCGCAATAAATCTTAATCTCAAGCCTAAATCACTAAACACAACTTCCAAAAGCTTAAACTTTAATTTCCATAGATTTTTCTCAAATTTTCACCATGAAAAGTGTTTTTTGGATAAATCCCCAATGCACTCAAAATACATGGTGAAAATAAAAACTTTTTACATAGAAGTGAAGCTCTTACCACGAGGAGATGAAATCTAGCAAATTTGCCTTAATTCCACCAAGAAATTTTCACTTAAGAAGGATCCCTAGATATCAAAATCGCGAAATCTCATAGGAGAAGGTGATGCTCGGGGCCAAAATGGTTTTTTTTGCTCAAATTTTCACTTTTAACCATTCACAAACCAGTTTTAGTAAACCAACACTTAAGTGCGACTGGTTTGGCGCTTAGATGCCTACCTCTCGGGTAGTCCAATGATTAAGTGCGGGGTCTTGGCGTTTAGGCGCCAGTGCACAAATTTTGATTTTTTTGATTTTAAGTGAAATGCAGATTTAGCCTAAGTCAACCACCCCTAAATGGTCTTATACATCTTAATAACTATATTCTTCCCTTTCAATTCTCCTCCTCCTTAAAATTCACCAATTTTCACAAATTTGATTCAACAAAAGTTAACACAAAATTTTACACACAAACAAATACTTATATTAATTCACAAACAAATACAAACACTAGTGGTACATACTTTCTCAATCCAAGGAGTCTTGGATGAAATAATTCCTAAAGACATATTTCATATACTAAACAATTTCAACATAAAAACACGTAAAACAAACTTAACACTAACATCAAGACACCTAAAACAAACAATCACTAACAACAAACAAACAACTAGACTATAGAAATTAATTTCATTCTCCTTCTGATGGAAGGAATTCCAGCCTTTCATATGTTTCTCTTGGGTCATTTGGAATATATATCTGATAGAACGGACGGTGGCAAAGAACTCTGGTTGAGTCTTCTTCATTCCATTTTTTTTCAAGTACATAACATTGTCTGCTTATTCTATAAAACTTGTATGGCTAAATAGCATCTTAAGTTGTCATCCAATATGCTCCAAATGAGCATTAATCTCATTCACATTTGCTCCAAACAAAACCACATCAGCCTCATTCAATCCCCCATACAGACATTTTTATAGGTTTTCACACTCTTCACTTAGACTTTAGGATGAAAATTGAAGTGGGGTGAGAATTCTCTTCATTCCCTAATATTTATAAGCCTAAGATCAAACCTAGACCCACTACACATGTTCTTAAACCACTAAACCACGTTTTAACCAAATAAACCACATTTAGTTCTTCTATAAACGTAATTTAGCATGTTTTGTTAAGTGCTACACCTAAGTGTCGGGTGTTGGCGCTTAAACGTCAGTGCTTAATTTAGCACAGGTCTGCTTGCATTCAAAAACACATCTAACATGTCTAAGTTATCTATTATGGTCTTAGAATTATCACTAAATCAAAATAACTTCACCACATTTTTTTCTTAATCAAACACAATAACATAACATTTAAAACAGAAACATGCTGATAACCTTCAACAAAGCACTTAGTTTAACGTTGTCAGCCCAACAAAAGCAACCCTTATTCTGGTTAACCCAACATCATAAGATCATTTAAGTTAGGTTGATCTCTTAAATAATAGGGTTACAGTATGTGACCATTCACTTTGAATCTTTTCTCATTTTTATGATCTTTGATATCTACAACTCCATAGGGATAAACTTTCATCACAACAAGTGGACCCATCCACCTGGACTTAAGTTTTCCTAGAAATAATCTTAATCTTGCATTATATAGCTAAACTTGTTATACTGGCTTAAATTTTTTAATAAGACTCTTCCGATCATGCCACATCTTCATCTTTTCTTATAAATATTAAAACTTTCATAAGATTTATTTCTTATCTCTTCAAGCTCATTTAATTGTAATTGTCTTTTCTCACCTGCATCTTTTAAATTTTAACTAAATTCCTTAATTGCCCAATATGCATTATAATTAAGTTTAATGGTAAATGACACACTTTCCCAAATATTAGTTTATATGGGAACATTCCTATAGGAGTTCTATATGCAATTCTATAAGCCAACAAAAGAAAATCAAGTTTGACTGACCAATCCATTTTTGTTGGATTCAATGATTTTTTCCAATATTCTTTTAATTTCATAGTTGGATAATTTAGTTAAACCAATAGTCTGAGGATGATAAATAGTAACAATTCAATGGTTGATATGATATTTCTTTAATAATTTCTTGATTATTGCATTTCTAAAATGACTTCCCCCGTCAGTTGTGATCACTCTCAACATCCCAAACCTACAAAATATATTTGTTCTTAAAAACTTTGCAACACTTTGAGCATCACATCGAGGAAAAGATACAACTTCTATCCATTTAGATACATAATCTACTACTAACAATATATATAAATTTCTAAAAAATGATACAAATGGTCCCATGAAATCTAATCCCCAAACATCAAATATCACAACTTCCAACATATAATTGAAGGGCATCTCATTCCTTCTATAAATATTGCCTATTTGTTGACATTGATCACAAGTTATGATGCAAGCGTTATCATCTCTAAAGATTGTAGGCCAATAAAATTCAGATTGAAAATTTTTTTATAATGTTTTATCAACACCAAAATGTTTCCCAAAATCAGAATTATAACTTTTTTGGATAATTTCATACGTTTCTTCTAAAGGCACACATCTTCAAATAATTAGATAATTTCTTTCTTTAAATAAAAAATGGGTCATCCCAAAAATAAGTCTTAACTTCAGATAAAAATTTCTTCTTTTGTTGGTATGTCAAACCATAAGGTATAATATCACTAACAGTAAAATTCACAATGTCGGCATACCATAGAACACACCACTCATTTATACTGAACAAGTCTTCATTTGAAAAATGTTCATTAATTTATTTTTCAAAACAGAGTAATTTTTCTAATTCAAGCTTAGATAGATAATCAAAAAATTGATTCTCACCTCCCTTTCTATCTACCATTTCAAAGTTAATTTCTTGCATAAGAACAATCCATCTTATCAGTCTTCATTTTGCATCCTTCTTTTTCATTAAATATTTAATAACATAATGATCTATATGCATAACATATTTTTCTCTAATTAAATATGATCTGAATTTATCAAAAGCATATACTATTGCTAAAAACTCTTTCTCAGTTATGGTATAATTAATTTGAGCTTCATTAAGAGTTCTACTAGCATAGTAAATAAATTTGAAAATCTTATTATGCTTTTATCCTAAAATAGCTCCAATAGCATAATCACTTGCATCGCAAAATAAATCAAAAGGTTTTTCTTAATGTGGTGAAACATTAATTGGTGCAGTAACTAATCTTTTTTTAATAGCTTAAAAGCTTTAAGCACTCCTTATATAAAATTAAAAATTTCATTTTTTTCAGGTAAATGGCATATAGGCTTAGCAATTTTTGAAAAGTCTTTGATATATTACCTATAGAATCCATCATTTCCCAAGAGCTCCTAATTTCCCTCATGTCTGTTAGTTGAATTAAATTAGCGATCACTTGAATTATTGTAGAATCTACTTCCATACCATTTTCTGATATATGATGTCTTAAGACAATTCTTTCTTCTACCATAAATTGAAATTTTTTCCAATTAGGGACTAAATTTGTTTCTTCACAGTGCTTGATAGAGTGTTCTAAACATGATTCAAATGAAGTTCAAAACACTGATAAATCATCCATAAAAACTTCAATTCCTTTTTCAATTAAATCTCAAAAAATAGTCATCATATATTTTTTGAAATGTAGTAGAGACATTACATAAACCAGAGGGCATTCTTCTAAAAGCAAATGTACCATAAGGACTAGTAAAAGTTATTTTCTCTTGATCCTTAGTAGTTATTTATATGATAACAAGTATATCCATCTAGAAAATAAAAGTATTTATGCTCAGCTAGTTTATCTAACAATTGATCTAGAAATGGTAGTAGGAAATGATCTTTTCTTGTGGTGAGATTTAATTTGCTATAATCAATGCATATTTGACACCCTGTGACTTGTCTTGTTAGTATTAACTCGTTATGTTCATTCATAGTCACAGTCACTCCTTTTTTCTTTGGAACACAGTGAATTAGACCAATCCATGAACTATCTGAAATAGGATAAATAATTCCATCATCTAACCACTTTAAAATTTATTTCTTAAAAATTTCATAAAAAGATTTAATTTCCGTTTAGGATTAGCCTAGGGTTTGCATTTGTTTTCCATATGAATTCTATGAATACAAATTGAAGGACTGATTCCTTTAATATCAGCAATTATCCATCCAAAGGCTTTTTATATTTCTTCAAAGTTTATACTAAACTTTCTTCTTCTTTTATAGTTAAATTTGAGGAAATTATAACCGGTAAGGTTGACGAATCACCTAAAAAAGGCATATTTTAAATGTTCAAGAAGTAACTTCAATTCAAGTTCAAGAAATTTTTTAATTGATGGACGAAAAAATTTATCTTTTTTCGATGGGTCCAAAACTTCAAAACTTTCTCGAATCAAATTTGAATTTTCCTCATAAAAATCACCAAATTTCTCTAATTCCTCTTCTTGCTCATGTTCCAACTCTTTCATTTCAAATTTCTCTTCGTAAGTTGTTTTGAAATGACATTCACTCAAATATCTTATTACATCCATTCTGTAACATTCATCATCTTTACTTTTTGCAGGATATTTCATTGATTTTGAAAGATTAAAAGTAATTGTTTGATCATTGATGCACATAGTTAATTCCCTTATTTACACATTGATCCATATATTTTTTATATGTAAGGATTTATCAAGTTGACATCACTAGGCGGCAAAAACTTGATCTCAAGGAAAGTAAGGTTTCACATATATCTTTAAATAGTAGGGATTCTACGCAAGTATACGTATCAAGTAATATAGGGAATTTTGATTTAAGCCCCAAATAGCAATTCCACAGAGATTGAGGTTAATCGCGTTGGATTTCAAGAGAAGTTCTAGTTTAGAATAACATGCCCTTAGCTTGGAAGGTTGATAAATGTTTAGTTTTAATTATATCCTATAATTATAAATACAATGCTACATCTACTTCTGAACTAAAATGCTTAGTGAAAATTAAAAAGTGGGGTTTAATATATTAAAAGTACCCTTCCTCATGCAATAAAATTAGTGACATGTGTAAAAGTTAAACATGTAGTGAGAGAGATTATGAAAAATAGGAGCAATTATATACTTTACCCTCTGTCAAGTAATATAATAAGCCTTGGCTAATCCATAGTTTAAGATTCCTAAAAACTGGTTAGGCAGTAGAGATACTAGCTCTCTCTAGAGTCCCCTCATCCCTTCACCTGAAGGCTGACATCTAGTATTAAGACCTAAAACTAAGAACCAATTTGGGGACTTACCCATAGCTCTAAAGTCCTCTAATTCTACACCCATCAAAGATTATTTTATTATTTATTTGCACTCAACCATATGAACTGCATTCTCATCTATACATTCTCATGTGATTCTACCACAATTGATTGAGACAATACCATCACAGATCTTACATATTCTCACAATGGATTTTAACATGCAAGTTGATAAAGTTTACATGTAAATGAAGAACAAAGTAAAAATATCACAATGTATTCTTACTCTACTCTATTATATATCATACACATGCATATTAATTCATTATAAGAGGGAAGAGTAAATAAAACTACTCACCACACATGGAGAAACAACAAAAACTTTTCATTGAACAAGATTTTGAAACTCCTTACAATCCTCTCCAATAATAAAGTGAAAATAAAAGAACAAATAGCTCACTCTCTTTCTCTCTCACCTTGTCACCCCACTTGGGGCTCTCGCCCAAGCCTTCTTCTTCTTCTCCAAGCCTTTTTATCCTCTTCAAATTATTTCAAAATTAATTTTAAAAATATTTCCAAGCCTTATTTCTATTTTCTCAAGAGGTGCTTAAGTGTCTCTTCAAAAGTGTCCACATTGATGAATCTTCCAAATGGTGCCTCAAGTGCCTCTTTAAAAGTATTCAAAAACCACCTTATAACCACCAAAAATCCTTATCTAAAGTTGCTTTTATCATTTCCAATGAATTCCTCAAGAGAAACATGAAGCACCACTTCAAAAATCTTCTAAATCTGATGTATATTCTAGAAGATATGTTGAAAATCATCTTCGGCGCTTAAGCACCATTTTTTTTTGTGCTTAAGCACCCTCCTATCTATCTGTTGACACTTAAGCCCCATGTTTGGGCACTTAAGCACTGGGCACAGGAACTTAAGTGTCCGACTTTAGTCCCCATGGCTTCAGTGTGCCTCGGTTCGACCCGGTTTGCTCTGGTTTTCTCTATTTTGGTCCATTTTTTGTTCCTTTTGCTCCAATCACTACAAATTCTTCAATTTAATGTACCTACAACCAAAAACATAAGAAAAAATACCTTTAAAGTGTAATAGTATTATAAAATATATCATTAAAAATAGTATATTTTTAGGCACACACTCATCTATCATTGCTCTTTCTGTAGCTAAGAAAGGTCTCCTCAAAATAATAGATGTCTCTTTATCTTCCTCCATATCTAGCACAATGAAATCAACAAAAATGATAAATTGATCCACGTTTATTAAAACATCTTCTATAACTCCCTTAGGATAGGTTATTGAATAATCTGCTAACTGTAAAGTTACAATAGCGGGTGATATTTCTCCTAATCCCAATATTTTAAATATTAATAATGTCATAAGGTTAATTCTTGCACCTAAACCACATAAAGCTTTCCGATGAAATTTGTCTCATATTGCTCATGGAATTTTTAAGCTACCAGGATCTTTAAGCTTTTCAAGAAGTTTTTTCTGAATTATAGCACTACACTCCTCACAATGTGCAACAGTCACATTATCTTCAAAATTCCTTTCTTCTGTTAAGAATATCATTCATAAACTTCACATAACTTGGAATTTGTTCTAAGGCTTAAGTAAATGGAATATTAATTGTATGCTTTCTAAAGATTTCTAAAAATTTGAAAATTGTTTATCCAACTTTTATTGACAAAGTCTCTTAGGAAATGGAGGTGGTAGTTTTTCCAAATCAATTTTAAGTGGATAAGTAGGTCTCTCCAAACCTTTTGGGGCATCCACTTTATGCTCCTCATTTTATTCTCTCTCTATGTCAATCTCTTTTTGAACTCTACTTTGCAACTCTCTTCTGCTTCTAAGTTGAATGATTTCTTACTTGCTCTTTATTCTGGTCTTTTTGTTTTTACTTCTGTATTACTAGGAAGTGTTTCTTGGGATCTATTACTTAATGAATTAGCTATTTGTTCAAGTTGATTCTCAATATTTCTAATTTTAGCTCCTTAAATTTGTAACTGATTTCCCATTTGTAACACCACTTCTTATATAGACAACTTTTTCTCCTTAATTTATGGATTACTATTTAAACTTAGAGAATAAGTAGGTCTATAATTACTATTTCCTTGCTTGTTCTAGTTTCCCAATGGGTTTACTTGGTTGTTCCCGCATTGCTGATTATTACCACCCAAAGTATTATTTGAATTAAAGTTAGTTTGGTTCTTCCAACATGGGTTATAATAGTTTGAAAATGGGTTATTTGGCTTATTATTTATGGCATTCAAATTTTCTAAAGATGTTTGAGAATCTACCATTTGGTATATTGAATTCTCTTCAATCATTGAAATTGGTTGAGAAAAATTCATTCCATATTGGTCTAACTTCCTTGAAATTGTGGCAACTTGATTTACTAACATTACGAAAGCATCAGTTTCATAATTATTGGCTACTTTCTTAGGATTCACCCTCTCAGAAGGCCTTTAAAAATTATTTGTATCAACCTCTTCAATTAAAGCATATGTGTCATGAAATGGTTTTGACATCAATGAACCATCATCAGCGGTATCAACAATATATCTAAGAGATCTAGCTAATCCATTGTAAAAGGTTTAAATTATTAACCAATCTGATATAGCATGGCGTGGACACTTTCTCAGTAGTTTTTTTAAATCTTTCCCTTTCTTCATAAATAGATTACCCTTCAAACTAACAAAAAGATGTAATATCATTTCTAAACTTCACAGTTTTTTATGGTGGAAAATATTTAGCAAGGAACTTCTGTGCTAAATCTCCCCAAGTTCTGATAGATCTAGATACTATCAAATTTAACCTTATCTTAGCCTTATCCCTTAGTGAGAATAGAGAAAGTTTAATTCAAATAACATCATCCAAAACACCATCATATTTAAATGTAGCACATAATTCTATAAAATTGGTAAGATGTAAATTTGGATCTTCAGTTGGTGCTCCCCCAAACTAATTATTTGATATCATTTGGATAATAGCAAGTTTAAGTTCAAATGAATTAGTCACTACAACAAGTTTTTGAATACTACAATGAAGTTCATCTACTGTACAGTTTGCATAATCTCTTAAAAGTCTAATTTCTTGATTAATTTTAGTATTTTGATTATTTTGATTTGTCATTTCTTGATATTTTTTATCTTTTTTTATATTTTTGATTTTTTTGATTTTTTTAATAATTCTTTCTAATTTAAAATCGTTGGACACTAGTCCTTTAGAACTCAAACTACGCATACATTACAACAAAACAACATAAAATAAAATCACATAAACAATAATTTAAATAAAAACAACACTACAATATTCCTATAATATATCTAAAAGTTTAATTAAGACTTTTTAAGAATATAAATTTGCTTACCTAAAAATTCCTTCAAAATTTTTTTTATTTATTCTTTTTATTCCCTAAAAACGACAACAAAAACTTGATCCTTCCTTTTATGATAGTACTACAAAGTATGTGGTTATATTCTTAATTTCACTTACTTATATTTCTTTCTTTACAATAGCGTAAAAAACTAACTCTAAAGAAAATAAGTGTGCAATTATTAAATTTAAATATTGGAATACTATTCATGTATATGTATCATTATCAAGTAATATAAAACTTTTTGATTAAGCCCCAAATATCAAACCTACAAGGAATACTAGAAATTTTTTTCAATCAAAAGAAATTAGAGATCAAACTCTAATTTAAAAAATATTCTTACTCAAACTATAGATGTTGTAATAGGAATGAAAGTTCAATTCTTTTTGATAAATTTTGATAAATGAAAATAAAGTAAACAACCAACTAAATTTAACTAAATATTTGCAAGATGAAGGCAATATAAAAAAAATATCTTTTCTTTATCATGAATCACTAAAAAGTATAGGAATTATGTTGTGTAAGTATTTAAATTGTGTTGTGCCAAATAGGAGCAATAATATTTTTGACCATTACTAGAGATGCTATAAAGAACACTAGCTAATTTAAAGTTTGAAAAGTCATAAAGGCGTGTTAGGTAGAGAAGATATTAGCTCTTACTCTAGATTTCCCTCTTCTCCCTCCATTTGGGGGCTAACATCTTATATTAAGACCTAAAACAATAAACTGAATTGGGGGCTTTAGCCAGTCACTCTAAAGTCCTCTAACTCTACACCCTTCAAAGTTTATTTTGATAGTAATTTGCGTTGAACCAAATGAATTACATTCTCTTCCATACAATCTCATGTGATTTTTAACATTACTTGACTGTGACAATACCATCTCAGATCTTACATGTTCTCACAACAGATTTTAACATCTAAATTGGTCAAATCAAGAAGTAGATGAAGTACAAGGTTTAAAAACATCACAACTTATTCCAACATTAAAAACCAATACTTTACACAACTTCCATCCAACACTTAATTACTTTCATTAAAAAAAAAGATAAGAAAACTACTCGAAATTCAAGGAGAAAATACAATAACACTTAATTTTAAAAGTAGAAACCATGTAAACACACAAGAAGTCTAAATTAAAACCAAATGTAGAGATAAAGATAAAAACTTATCTCAAATTCCTCTCCACCAAACTCTTAATGTTCCTTTGAATCTCTTCTCTTCATTTCTCTTACAATACTCACCATTAACACACTACAACTCATCCCTTTCTTCTCTAAGAGTATCCTAATTAATCTATGAGAGAGGGGCACCGACAGCTAATTGAGATTCTCCCTCTCTATTCATTCCAAGATTTCTTTTATAATTTTCCAAAATGTGCTTTGGTGTCTCTCTAAAATGTGTCCACATTCAATGAATCTAAGACTTGCCTCCTTTGAATAGTCATTTGAATGTATTTTCGTGTCTACTAACATAAACCATGCTTTTAACAAAAGTTGCTTCAAACACACCTTCAAAATTTGTCCAAATTCATTGAATCAATAAATAACTACCTCTATGCTTAAAAGCAAGGTATGTGACACTTAGGCGTGGTCTTCTCTGTTATCCTGACTCTTAAGCTTCATTCTTGGGCGCTTAGTTGTCATAGTTCTCTTGCATACCTTATTCATTTTTGCTCCAAATTTGATCCTTTTTTACTCCATTCACCATTTTCATTCATTTGACTGTACTTGAAAGAAAAACACACCAATATCTTCCATTAAAGTGTATTATCCTTAAAAATAGGTATAAAAATTTGTACATAAATGCTATACATTTTAGCTGTATCAGCAGCAGTGGTGGTCCAAATTGGGCTAGACCAAGTGGCTTCAAGTGGGTTTAGGGTTTGGGTTCAAAATCTTGGATTTGGCTTGGACTTTGTTTTGGGATTGTTTACAGCTTGGATTTGGGTCAATTGGATGTTCAATTTGGTGTAGAATATTAATATGGGAAATTTGGGAATCAATTGAGTAAAAATTGAGAGGCTAGAAGGTTTAATTTGAAGGAATTTGAAGTCTGAGGAAAAATTTTGAGCTGAATTTGGGCTAGGCTTAAGACTAGTTTAAGGACAATTGAAGGTTCAATTTAATTTAGAGGGATAACATGAAGAGCTTAGAACCCAAAATTGGGTAAATTTGATAAGATATGGGGGTTCAATTTGATGGGATTTTTACTTAGGGTGAATTTATAGCATTTAGATTGGGCTTGGAATTTGAGTTTGAAATTTGATTCGATTGGGCTAAAATTTGGTTTCAATTGGTCTTATACGTGATAAAATTAAGTTTATATTTCAAATTGGGAAAATTTGAATCCAATTTGGTGGAAATTGAGATGAATTTAGGGAATTTGGGCCTTTAGGGGAAAAAATTGGGATTTGTGTCAAAATTGGTCAAATTGGGCCTAATGGATGGCTATAAATGAATATAACATGTTTAAAATGATTTTGGAGGTTTTGGAAATTTTTGGGCTATTAGGGTGTCAACACTATTTTTAGGGGTTATCCTGTGGAAGCTGTCGATCACTGGAATCAGAATCCCAGCACTAGCTTCAGAGGGACATTTTAATTTACATATATATATTTAACTTTAGAAAAATGTGAAATCAAACTGATCACATATCTTTCAAAGTTCAAATGAAAGAGCACTACACCTTAAGCTATCTATCTATCCCGAAAGATAAACACAAGACATAAGGGTCAGGCTTGATCAAATAAACTAAGGAATATATGACACTCATTTGGTCTGCAAAACCATTTTTATTATAAGTCGTCAAGTTCCCCTATTTAGTATGGAAAATTAAATAGGGTTTATATTAAGCTAAGTTCTTCAAAGTTTTCTATAAAGGCAAGCCCTTATAGTTAATTACATCTTAGATAGCCGATGTCACATAAGAAAACTCTCGATAAAAATTAGAGGATATTGTCTTCAAGGATATTCAAAGGATATAAATTTTCAACGAGTTTGGACAAAGAGGTATGAAATGAGAATGGATCAAGATTGGAACATTTTTATTGGAATCCAAAGGAAGAAAAACTAGGGGATGTCATGGATCCTGAGGAGAACCTCGGTGACTTCCAGACTATCCTACTATTTGGCTTCAATTTATAGGAGAAATATTTAGGTGTTTCATCCTATCAATTTTTTTAATTAGGGCTTACATTAGTGTGAAACGAACACACAAATAACCTGAAAAATGTGAACATTTAGGTCATGACGAACGACAACCTCAAAATCCTAAAGCGAGTTAGGGCTTATATTGTAGTTACCTGTTAGAAGCTGAGCCATACAAAATCCTAAAGGAAAATTAAGGATTTATGTTGCACTACGCGGGTGTCGGTACACTTTTGGGTGTGGAGTAGTTACTTGTTAGAAGCTGTTGGCCGCCGGAATCGAAATCCTGTTGCCCGCTTCAGAAAGGCGTTTAATTTATATATATATANAGCACTATACTTTAAACCCTGTATCTATCCTAAAAGATAAACACAAGGCTTGAGGATGAGGCTCGATCAAATAAACTAAGAAATATATGACATCTATTTGGTGTGCGAAACCGTTTTATTTGCCAACAAGTTCCCCTATTTAATATAAATAATTAAATATGTTTTATATTAAGTTGGCTTTAGAAAAGCTCCTAAAAGGGCAAGTCCCTATAGTTACCTTCATCTTAAATGACCAAAGTCACTCAAGAAAACTCTCGATAAAAATCAGAGAATATTATCTTTAAAGAGGTCAAAAGGATAGAAATTTTTAATTAGATCAGACAAAGAGGTGTGAAAGGGGAATAGTTAAATTTGGAACATGTTGTTGTAGAGTCCATAGGAGGAAGAACTAGGGGATGTCACAGATCCTGAGGAGAACCTCGATGACTTCCCAAGCTATCCTAATATTTGGTTTCAATTTTGAGGAGAAATATGTAAATGTTTTATCCTGTCAATTTTATTAGTTAGGGCTTACATTCATGTGAAACAATCGCACAAATAGCTTCAAAGATGTGAGGATTTAGGTCATGACAACTGACAACCTCGAAATCCTAAGACGAGTTAGGGCTTATATTGTACAATAGAGTTGTACAAAGGCCTAAAGATGTGGTGAGAATTTATGTTGCATAAACAAACAACCCCGAAATCTTACGGCTTTGTTGTTTAATTCTAAAGAAGAAATGATTTAGCTGGGGAAGACATGTTTTTCTATTGAAGATGGTTGTTCTACCCATAATGCTAGCTTGAAGCTCCTCGACGTGACGAATTTAAGTTTTCTGATGTGTCAGGTTATGATGTCAAATCAAATGTCCCTATGGTTATAGTTCTTTAAATATCATGGGGCATATTAAAGTTGATTAGAGCGACACCAGTTAGGATCTTACGGTTCCCTCGTTTAGGTACCACTCTTTTCTTTCAGATTCACTTAGTCCAAATGAATTTACTAAACTCAACTTAATCTTTTAAAGGACTTTGTTGATTTTCATTTATTTGATTATCTAAGTTATTTGTCATTTTGTTTAAAATTTTAATTTATTTTTGTTATTTTCAAAATTTTCTAATAATACGTTTTAATTCTGAATCGTAAAGTACTAAACCTTCAGATCCAATATTTTGCATAAACAAATATAATAAAAAAAGAAAATTTTCTTAAAATAGTCTTATATATATATAT
>JXCR01135424.1:146296-168431 GCA_002079205.1 Phalaenopsis hybrid cultivar
AGATATATATATATATATATATATATATATATATATAGATTTTTGATTTTATAATTTTTTTCTATTTTGTATATTTTTATATCTAAATTTCCTAATTTACCAAATCTATTTAATTTATCGTTACCTTCCCTGACAACGACGCCAAAAAACTTGTTCCTGGTTGAATATAGTTGTGTAAAATTTATAAAGTTGACTCTGTTTTACAACGGTGCCAAAAACTTGATGTTGTGTTTTAGTAATAATATCGTTAAGCTCTTAAGATTGAGATTCTATGCAAGTATACGTATTGTTATCAAGTAATATGTGACTTTCTGTTTAAGTCCTAAATATCGATCCTACGGGGAAAGTTTAAATTTGAAATGATAAATAAACTAGGAAATTTACAGAAATCAAACAAAATTACTGTCATTAATTTTGAATGTTTAAGATTCTGTCATAGCTAAATTATTTACTACTAGCAGAATTTAAAAGCATGTTTTAAAATTAATAACTACTAAACTATGTTTATGTGATGAAGTTTTCTAATATGAAAAAGCATATTTCCTACTATAATGAGTTTTTGGTGAAATGAAATGAGATAAATGGTTTAAATATTTATTGTGCCAAATAGGAACAATTTAATTCCCTACCGTGATTCAGTGTTATAGAAAATCATCAGCTAATCTTAGGTTTAGTCCCTAAATTCGTGGCTAGGCTAGGAGGATACTATCTCTCACTAAAAAACTCCCACTTCCCACTCCAGAACTCCCACTTCCCAACAAAGTATATTTTCCTATTTATTTGCACTTAATTCTATGAATGAAATACTCCTTCATGAACTTAAATGTGATTCTCACTCTGTTGTAGAACTCATACTCCATTTCTCGGATCATAAGTTTCACAACATATTTTAACAATTCAATTGGTCAAATCAAAAAGTAATTTAAAAGAGGAGTTGAAAAATCATCACAATTTATTTTAAATTTTATCATTGACACATCCACTTTATCTCTTCATTTCATCATATCTCAGAGTAGGGAGAAAGATAAAAGAAACTACTCATACTTCATGAGAAAGAAATAATAAAAAACAAATTTCTTATATAAAATAAAGTTCATACAGTAATAATAAACAAAAAACACTTATCTAAAACTTTTTATCTAAGAAAATCTTTTGTAGCCTCTCTTAAGAAATGTAGGAAGAAGAAATCTCTCACTTCTCTTCCTCTCCAACACTTTCTAAAAATTTAAAACTATAAAAACAATAACTAACTAATGGTGTGGAATGACATGGAATGTAGGTGTGTGAAGAGGAAAACTAAATTGAGTGGAAGAAGTTCAAATGTTGCGAATAGGGGGGGTTTCTGATCAAATTTTGGCCCTAAATAGAGCCTAGGTCGGTTCTTGAATAGATGCATCCTAAAACTATTCAAAAAGCATCCAAATTCATTGAATCTTCTAGAAACAAGGCTTCCAGCAACATAAGAGCCATCAGCGCCCATCCTGACGTTGTCGGTGCCAGTGCTCTGTTATATAATTCCCAAGCTGTTTCAAATGGAGTCGTCGGCGCCCAGTCTACCACCGTCGGTGCTGACACTTGTTCTCCATCCTTTCTATAAGTCTGCGCCGTCCGACATCCTTCTGACGCCGTCGGCATTGAGTAATTCTTCCAAATCAAAATTTTTGCTCCAAATTCCCTCCTTTTTGCTTTCTTTTTGCTTCAATTCCCAAAAATCAACAACCTGCAAGAAAACATGAAAAATACCTTCTTTTAAAATGAAATATCACCAAAAATGGGTTTAAAATATAGATATAAAAATGCATATATTTTTTGTGCATCAAACATCTATGAATGGATCCAAAATTTTGTAATAAAATTAACCTTAATAAAATGAAAACTTTTGAAGTTGCATACTTTGACTTTCTCCTTTCTGCTTCTAATTTTGATATTCTACTAAATTAAATTAAATATAAAAAATAATAAATAAATAAAATAATCTTCACGCACATGTAAACAAAAATTTTGTTTAATAAATGTTTTTTTTTGTTCTTATTCCTGCTAAATTTCAGCGCATTGATGTTTTTTTCTCTGTCGTCTGCAACAAAAAAAATTTTCAGGACAAAAGCTGAAATTTACTTTCAAGGATGGCTGGAATCTCACACGTAACGAGGAAAGGGCACCTCAGAGTAGCATCATTGACTTTGACTTGGACTTTGACCAGGTTGACGTGAACTATGAGGGTCCCTTGATGGACATAGTCATTCGTCAAGAGAAAGAAGGGCTACCATCGTTGTTAAAGATCAGCACTAAAGAGATTCCTCACTGAAAAGCAAGAAAGTGATAGTGCAGTAAAACCCAATGGAAGGGACTAGTCTCCTGCTGTTTATGATAACAACACTGATAGGACATCAAGTTAGTGCTGATGATGAGAGACTACCAAATGCATCGTTAAGAAGAACTCAACGTAGAAACGCCAATCGCCGAAAACACAGAGCTTTCCTACTTGAAGAAAGAAGATGCCTAAAAGAGGCAGAAAACTTACTTAACCCAATTCCTGAAGGGAAAATCTACGACCCTTGCATGAGAGAGACTTCCTCCAATTTTCATGCCACAGAGGACGATTCTGAGTCTGCTACAGAGCCGATGTTACCAGCAATTACAGATGAGCTTTGTGTTGGTTGCCTGATACACTAAAATAATATATTATTTTAACTACCTATTTTATGCTTATTTTTTGTGATATTGCACTTTAAAGAAGGGTATTTGTTTTGTTTTTATTGAGGGTATACTATTTTTTGACATTCGGAGCAAAAATGACAAAAAAAAGATGAAATTTGGAGCAAAAAGAACCACTTTTGGATTCTAGCGCATCATGTAGCAAAATCTAGGGAGCTAGTGGATGATGTATCAGGGACAACATTTTTAAATGGCCACTTCTATCAAGAGAAATTTTGCACAAATTTTCAAATGGACACTTGTTCTACACACCTCTTGGAGTAATTCAATGCATTTAGACACATTGGAAGGTTGCTTTATGAAGGGATATGACTCTTGGATCAAATGACACATCTTTTGAATTCAAAAGAATTGACTTTTGGAGGAATTTTTTGAGGGAATTTTAAATACTTTTCCAAAGGAGGCAACCCAAAATAAAATAAGAAAACTTGAAGAGGCAAATAAGGGGACACAAAAAAGAGGCTTTTAGGGTGTGGCATGAGAGTTAGAGAGAGAGAGAAGAGGAGATTTTCTTCTAGGTTTGTAAGAGGAGAGGGAATGTGAGAGATTCCTTCTTCATTACATTTCTAAGAGTGAATTGGGAGTGATTGTAAAGAGATAAAGGCTTTGAGAGAACTTCTAGAGATTTGCTTTGGAAGGATTGTGAGATAAGTTGTATTTTTTATTTCTTTTATTTTGTAAACTTATTTTTATATATAAAATTCCTGTTTTATCATATCCTTCTCATGAATTCTGAGTAGTCTTCTTTATCCTTTTTCCTACTTTAAAGATATGGTTTTATGAAGAATAGATTTTATTTTCTATGGTTGTAAATGATAAAATTTGTGATGGATTGAACCCCGGTCTTCATTTACTTTTTGATCTGGCCAATTGAAATGTTAAAAATTGTTGAGAGACATATGTTCTTAAATGAGATATGATTTCTAAAACATAGGGAGAATCACATTTGATTTCATGAGAGAGTATGTCATCAATGGGATTAGGTGCAAATAAATAGGGAATTATACTTTTGTTGGACGCGGAATTGGAGATTTTAAGATGACAGATTAAAATCTTTAATTTGGTTCAATTGATTAGAAACTAATGTGAGATTGTTAGCCCTTAGCGAAGGGAGTAGTGGGAGCTCTGGAGTGGCAGCCAATATCCTCTCAGCCTAACCACGGAATTAGGAACCAAACTCTGGATTAGTCAATGTCCTTTATAGCACTCGGAAGGTGTAAAGAATATGATTGCTCCTATTTAGCACAAAACAATTTTTATATATATTTTCAAATTATTTCAATTTCTTTACAAACCATATACTCATTGTAAAGGGGAAGGGCACTTTCTTAAATTTGAACTTTCTATCACAAAAAAAACTGTTTAATTTTCACAATTTTACTTTTGAATGTTTAGTATTTAGTTTAGTTTAATTTCTATAATCTTACATCTGCATTGTAATTAACATTCACCTGAGTAGTCCATTTTCAAATTTCACACTTTACTTTTATTTTTTGTTTTTATTATAAATTAATTTCCATAATTTACTTTAAGATTTTCCAACTTCCCTGTGGGGTCGATATCCTTCATTAGAGCCCTTTATTACTTGAAAGATATGTATACTTGTGTTGATTTTTAGGAGAGATTTAGTGTTTAAAAATATTTTTAAAGAATAAATTATATTTATAATAAGGGTTTTGTTAGGATTATATTTCATTTTTCCTATAACTGCCTACATCAATTTTTTGGCGTCGTTAAGTTGTGTCAACTTCATAAATATTTGCATATACAAATCTCTGTGTCAAATTTTTTTTGCTGTTGTGAGGGAGGTAACGAAGAATATTAGTATTTTACTTTATTTTATTTCAAAAAAATTAAAAAAAAGAGTGTGTTTGTAGTTTAATTTGAACATTTTCTTATTTTAGTGTGTTTGCATACTTTTAATTACTTGATTTATTCAATTTATGCATAGTGTAAGATCTAAAAATTCAGTACCTTATGACTCTGAGTTAGAAATAACTGTTAGAAAAATTTGAAAACAACAAAAAAAGAAAGAACAGTTTAGCAAAATGGCTTGCAATTTAAATAATTTTGGAAATGAAAATGAGCATCATTAGAGCCCTTTAAGAGATTATTCAAATCCTGGAGCAGATGAAATTCATTTGAGCATTCAAAATCCTGTTGAAGCTACCAACTCATTTGAACTTAAACCAGCTATTATCCAAATGGTACGAAACAATCCGTTTGGAGGAACTCCCACTGAAGATCCTATATTACACCTTGCTAGTTTTTTAGAATTTTGTGCTACATTTAAACATGATGGAGTGTCAAATGATGCTGTCAGACTTAGACTTTTTCCTTATTCATTAAGTGATAATGGGTGATTTATCACAAAAATTCTTATCTAAATATTTTCCACCTCAAAAGACTTCTAAGCTTAGAAATGATATCACATCTTTTTGTTAGTTTGAAGGGGAATCAATTTATGAAACCTCAGAAAGATTTAAATATCTCCTTAGAAAGTGTTCACACCATGCGTTGCCAGATTGGTTAATAATTCAAACTTTTTATAATGGGTTGGTTGAATCTCTTGATCGATAATTGACACTGCTGCTGGTGTATCATTAATGTTAAAACCATTCGATGAAGCATATTCATTAATTGAAGAGATAGCTACTAATAGTTTTCAATGGCCTTCTGAAAGGGTAAATCTAAAGAGTGTAGCTATTAACATGATTCTGATGTAATATCTTTTTTAGCTGCCCAAATAGCTGCTATATCAAAGAAGATACATCAATATGGAATGAATTGTTCTCACACAACACCTGTGCTTGAGGAGAACTCATTGGGGCAAATGATAGAATCTCAATCTTCTTATGAGACTTTAAATGCAATAAACAATCATTATAATAATCCTTATGTAAATTATTATAATCCTGGTTGGAAGAATCATCCAAATTTCTGTTGGAGTAACAATAATTCTAATGCTACAAATCCGAAATGGGGAAACAATACTGCTAACCCATTGGGAAACTCTAACATTTAAGGGAATAAAGCATATAAACTATATTACCTCCATGTTTTAATAATTTGCAGAGTAAGGAGAAAAAGTTATCAATGTAAGAATTGATATTGCAGATGGGTAGTCAATTACAAATTCAAGGAGGTGCTATCAGAAACATGGAAAATCAATTGGGATGTATTGCTACTACACTAAGCAATATGCCTACAAGAACATTGCCTAGTAATGTTGAAGTAAATCCTAAAGATCAAACCAAAGAGCAAATTTAAGCTATTCAACTGAGAAGTGGAAAAGAATTAGAAAACACAGTTCAACAAGAAGTTAAAGTTGAAAAAGATGAGGTGGAAAATGAACAAACTGGTGAAGATTTTCATTTTGAAACAGAAAATCCTATTAAGCCAATGAAAATCACTGTAAAAAGACCAGCACCTCCATTTCCTCAAAGATTTAAACAGAAACATAGAGTTATCAATTTTCAAAATTTTTGGAAATTTTGAGGAAATTAATGATAAACATTCCATTTGTTCAAGCTTTAGAACAAATGACAAGCTATGTAAAGTTTATGAAGGATATACTTAATAAGAAAAGGATTTGTTGATAATGAGACTGATGCACTCAATGAAGAGTGTTGCACTACAATTCAAAAAAAACATCCTGAAAAATATAAAGATCCTTGAGGTTTTACAATTCTTTGTGCTATTGGTGAATGATTTTATGGAAAAGCTTTATGTGATTTAGGAGCCAATACTAATGTTATGTCATTATCAAATTTTAGAAGGTTAGGCTTAGGAGATATTTAACCTACAACTATAAGTCTGCAGTTAGTTGATCGTTTGATTAGTTGTCCTAAAGGAGTTATAGAAGATGTTTTGGTAAAAATTGATAAGTTTATCTTTCCTATGGACTTTATTGTATTAGATATGGAGAAAGATAAATAAATTTCTATCATTTTAGGAAGACTATTTGTAGCCACTGGAAGAGCTTTGATAGATGTCCAGTAAGGAGAACTAACTATGAGAGTTAGTGATCAAGATGTTATATTTAATATTGCAAAATCAATGAGATACCCTGCAAAAGAGCAAGAGATTGAATGCTTCAGAATGGATGTTAATGAATATTTAAGCCTTGAATATTTCAAGCAAACTTTTGAAAGAGAATTTAAAAAGAAATATATGGAATATCAAGATTAGGATATAATTCAAAATGAATCTATGGAAGTGAGTAAAGAAGATATGAATTATGTTCAGAAATGATTTGAAATGTTAGATCCTACAGAACGTAAGAACAATTTGATTTCATTTATTGAAAAATCCTCTTATCTAGAACTGAAAATGCTTCCTACACATTTGAAGTATGCATTTTTAGGAGATTTATCTACATTATTTATTATAGTATCCTCAAAATTAACTAATATGCAAGAACAATAGTTGTTGGAAATATTGAAATGATATATAAAAGCCTTTGGATGGACATTAGCTGATATTAGAGGAATTAATCCTTCAACTTGTACGCATAGAATCTTATTAGAAGATCAACATAAACCAAGAGCTAACCCTTAAAGGAGATTAAATTTTATGATGAAAGAAGTAGTAAAGAAAGAAATTTTAAAATAGTTAGATGTTGGAATAATATATCCTATTTCAGGTAATACTTGGGTTAATCCAATTCACTGTGTTCCAAAGAAAGGAAGTGTGGATGTAGTAACAAATGAGCATAATAAATTAATATCAACAAGACTAGTCACTGGCTGGCGAATCTGCATATAATATAGAAAATTAAATTTTGCCATCAGAAAGGATCATTTTCCTTTATCCTTTTTTATTCTTTCAAAAACATGTATATTTTAGTTTTTGTGGATTACGTTTCTAAATGGATTGAAGTAGTTGCTTTATCCCAATGTGATGCTCAAAGCTTTGCAAAATTTTTAACGAATAATATTTTTATGAGATTCAAAATGCCAAGTATGATCATTACAGATGGGTAAAGTCATTTTAAGAATATAATAATTTAAACAGTAACTAAGAGATATAGAATTAAACATAAAATTTCCACAACATATCATCCTCGCACTAGTGGTCTAACTGATGTGTCCAATCGTAAAATTAAAAGAATATTAAATTAGGTTGTAAATCCTAGTGGTCTAACTGATGTGTATAATCATAAAATTAAAAGAATATTAAATTAGGTTGTAAATCCTAATAGAAAATATTGGTCTGCTATACTTGATTATGCATTATGGGCCTATAGGACTGCTTATAAAACTTCTATAGTAATGTCACCACATAGGCTCATATTTGGAAAGACTTGTTACTTGCTAGTTGAACTAGAGCTTAAAGCACATTGGGCTGTTAAAGAATTTAATTACAATTTCAAGGAGGCTAGCAAGAAATGATTATTACAATTAAATGAGCTTGAGGAGATTAGAAATGTATCTTATGAGAATGCAAAAATTTATAAGAAAAAGATGAAAATTTTGCATGATTGGAAGATTTAAATAAAAAGATTTTAAGTTTGGCCAAGAAGTTTTACTATATAATACAAGATTGAAATTATTTTTTGAAAAATTAAGTCCAAGTGGTCGGGGCCATTTATTGTAATAAAAGTATATCCTTTTGGTGTTGTGGACGTTAAAGATCCAAAAACTAAAGGAATTTATAAAGTAAACAAACACAAATTGAAACCTAACATATGTGAAAACAAGCCTTTATATGATGAAGTCCTGATGTTGGGTTAATCAGATTAAACATTGGATACGCGGGCTAACCATGTTTAATCAAGTGCTTCATGGGAGACAACTAATAGTTATCTATGTGGAAAGATTTTTGTTGTTATGCTGACCATATTTTTTAGTAATGAGATATACTTTATTAGAGGAGGCTCTAAACACTAATTTAATGATCAAAAAAAGGTTGGAATGTGTTAATCAGATTTAAGGCTAGATAATCTTATTTATGCACTAGCGCCTAGAGACTAAAACACGGTGCCTAGGCACCGAAACCTGGTGCCAAGGCACTGGTGCCTAAGTGCCAATTTACGATAAGACCAGCTCCTAAGTGCCAAAATCTAGCACCAAGCACCACGGTTTAAAACCCCGCCAATAAACTGCCCCTTTACAGTTTGAACAGATACTATCCAATAAAAACACCATACACTTTCATGGTGATCACAAGGATTCATTTTCTAAGTGTGTGAGGGCATTTGGGAGAAATCTTATTTCTTTTTGAGACTATAGCATCAAGATATATGGAAAGCAGGAACAATGAAGAATTTGATAGAAATAATATCATCAACAATGATGCTTGGGCTTACTACAATGGACTTCCTGCATTGATCGCTGAAGGTGTTGCTGAAAAGATCAAGAAAATTGAAGAGGATATGGCAAGTATTAAGACCAAAATTAGCAACATCTCCTATTAATTGATCATTTTGATCGGCAGATGAAGCTTCAATTTGATCATGCTACAAATTTCTAGGAGGCGTTAATAAGGATGTATCAAAAGAATAATGGACCGTAGAAAGGTCCGCAAAAGAATTTCCTCACTTTCCATTTTATAATCTATTTGTGAATCACAAGCAAATAAAATATAATTTTGAGGAAAATAGTGTTAATTATTATTAGTAGTGGGTGTTATTTGTTGGAGATCTAATATTTAGGTGTGTTTGATTTAGTGTCGACTTGTATTATGCAGGTATTTGTGTGTTTGCATATTCTTATGCTTATGTGTCTATATTTGCTTAATTAAGTCTATGTGGGATTGATATATGTTGGTTTGGATCAAACTGACATTTATCTTAGTGTGCTAATATTAAGTTTGCAAAATATAAAACTTTCTCCTCTAGGTTCTCTGACCTCAGGAAGATTTTTTCAAAAATACAAAACTTAATTTTCCCCATTTAAATATTTTATATTTAATAAATACTCCAAAAATTAAAATAATGCTTAAAATTCAAAAAAAAAAATTAAAAAATCATGAAATTTGGTCCAACAGCTTCTCTGGTCTAGGTCTATCTCCAATAAAAATTTCAAGGGATTAAAATTTACCTTGGTCAAGTTAAGGATTTCCCTTAAAAAATCCTATTTTTGCAAGAAAGTAATCATATAAATTAAATTAAATTTTCACAAATCACATTTTCTCCTCTGATGTCTTAATTGACCCATGAATGAGGTTGGACAAAAATTTCGAAGTCATTTGGATTAAATTTGATGAATTATGAAGTGTTAGAGCCCTAAGGGCAAATGTGCAATTTTGGAAATTTAGCCTTAATTAACATTTAGGCTTAATTCAAGGAGGAAAATGGGAGACCTCTGATCTTAATTTGGATATTTGAAACACAAGGGGTTAATTGGTAGAAACCAACCTCACTTTCTTAATTAAAAAGATAAGTCAATAAATTTCTAGATTGTTAAAATCTTGAAGTTTATTAAAATAAAATGAACCTAGGACTTAGGGGTATGACTTTTGAGGTCAATAACTAATCAATTTAATACTCCTATTTGATTTTCAAATGAAATTCAAATAATAAATCGTGACTGAAAAGCATAACCTTTTTAAAAACTAATTAAGACACTCACCTAGGTCTTAAAAGCTTAGTAGTAATCTAAGTTAAATCAAGACTGATTAAATGAGGATTAGAAAAACAAACACAATTAATAAAACATCTTTCAAACACTACAAGCCCAATTAGGACTAAAATTTGGCTAAGTGTTCCAACAATATTAACTTGCCTCGTTAAGGGTCTTCATCCACATAATCTTCAAAATTAAATTATAAATGATAATTTCCTTACTCTTAGGGATAATTGTTCATTGAGTATTAGGGTGTTCATAAGATGAATTATTGAGCAACATAATAAGTTTAACTTGTTGGACTAAGTGAAGAGGGAAGCATGGACCTGCTTCTTCCTCTTAACTAGTTGGATACCTCGGAGAGCTACTAAGCTTAATATGTTTTGCTTGACAAATATCATCCTTAATTAAATTAATAAGGACCCACCAAGATATGACCTAGGGTTAGGTAGGTAGCCAATACTTTCATGTTTCATATAAAATGCCTTAAAATGCCTTTTAAGTTTCAGGTGTTGGAACGAGAAGACTCGTCAGATACACTTTTACAGTTTTCAGCGTCATCTTTCTTGTACTTTTATGCTATACTTTTGTGCTTATACAAACTCGCATGCTAAACAACAATGTCACCTTGCATGAAAACTAAAACTATAAGGATAGCCAAAAAACAAAAACCAAAACTAAAACTAAAATCAACCAAGATAAAATTCACCGCCACAACATTCAAAATATCCCAAAACCAAAATTAAAAATCAACCAAGATAAAATTCACCGCCACAACATTCAAAATATAAAACTCAAATTTTAATGACAAACATCACACAAAACTACAATTGTAAATATGTAAGATGTCTCTATCAGATGATCTGGAATTCCTCGGAGGAGGTAACCTACGGTTGCTAACGAGGCTTCCCACTGTCTAAATGAAATTATGGAACTCATTAAGTTGAGTTTAGTAAGCTCATTTGGACTAAGTGAATCCAATAGAAAATAGTGGTTCCGAAACGAGGGAACCGTAGGATCCTAACCGGTGTCGCTTTAATCAATTTTAACATGCCCTCAAAAAAATTAAAGAACTTCAACCATAGGGCCACCGGATTTAACATCATAACTTGACACACTAGAAAACTCAAACTTGTCGTGACAAGGAGCTTAGAGCTAGAATGGTGGGCAGCACAACCATCTTCAACTGGAAAACCTGTCTTCCCCTACTAAACTAATCTTCCTTTCTTAGATATAAGCAACAAAGCCATAAGACTTCGAGGTTGCTTGCTTATGCAACGTAAATCCTCACCTTATCTTTTGCCTTTATATAGCCCTGCTATACAATATAAGCCCTAACTCGTCTTAGGATTCCAAGGTTGTCGTCCATCACGACCTAAATCCTCACATCTTACAGGCTATTTGTGTGATTGTTTCACACGAATGTAAGCCCTAACTAATAAAATTGGCAGGATGAAACACCTAAATATTTCTCTCCAAAACTGAAGTCAAACATTGAGATAGCTTGGGAAGTCACCAAGGTTCTCCTCCGGATTTATGACATCCCCTAATTCTTCCTCTTTTGGACTCTACAAAATATTCCAACTTTGAACCAATCTCCTTTCACACCTCTACGTCCAATCTTATTGAAAAGTCCTACCCTTTGAAACTGCTTGAAGATAATATTTCCTGATTTTTATCGAGAATCTTCTTTAGTAACTTTGGTCATTTAAGATGTAATTAACTATAGGGGCTTGCCCTTATAGGAAGCATGTCNNTGCATAGCTCTGCTATACAATATAAGCCCTAACTCGTCTTAGGATTCCGAGGTTGTCGTTTGTCACGACCTAAATCCTCACATCTTCCAGGCTATTTGTGTGATCATTCACACGAATGTAAGCCCTAACTAATAAAATTGGCAGGATGAAACACCTAAATATTTCTCCTCAAAACTGAAGCCAAACATTAGGATAACTTGGGAAGTCACCGGGCTCTGGATCCATGACATCCCCTAGTTTTTCCTCCTTTGGATTCTACAATAAAATGTTCCAAACTTGAACCAATCCCTTTTCACACCTCTACGTCCGATTTCGTTGAAAAGTCCTACCCTTTGAAATTCCTTGAAGATAATATTTCTTAANTCATCCCCTAGTTCTTCCTCCTTTGGATTCTACAATAAAATCTCCCAAATTTGAACCATTCCCCTTTCACACCTCGTTGTTTGATTTCATTGAAAAGTCCTTTCTTTTGAATTTCTTGAAGATAATATTTCTTGATTTTTATCGAGAGTCTTCNTTGGACTACGGTTTGGCTAAGACCACTACATAGAGGACCCAAAATGGGGTTTCCATTGGTCCATGACTTATTGATGGTGGTTGGCTTCCAACTCTACCAAGATACCCAACTTAGCCTTTTGCCCCTAAATTCCCCCAAATTACCTAGATACCTTTGGAACCCCAAATTTGGCCAAAATTCCCAAATCTACACAAAATACCCAACTTGATTCAAAAATCATTTAAAACACCTTGAAAACACACAAACTACCCAAAATCACCAAAATTGGCCAAATTACCAAAATACCCCTCCTTACCCCAAATTCCAAAAATTCCAAAAAATCTCGAAAATTCCTAAAACCACCAAAATATTCCCAATTTCATTTTTCTCAGCTATCACATGACCCAATTTGGCCAATTTGACCACCATTGATCAAAACCCCCAAATTGCCCTTTAAAGACCCATCTTTTCCCCAAATCACTCTAAATGTTTTTCAAATTGGTCTCAATTTACCCTAATTTCAATTCTAAATTCAGATTCACTCTTGATGTGACTAATTTAGACCAAATCCAAGCTCAATTGATCCATTATTTGAATCCAATTTTCAGCTAAACCAAAAACCCAACTTTGTCCCTATGACTTGTTTCCACCAAATTGATCCCGTGGCCTACTCCATTTGCCACAATTTATGTTGAAAAAACCTTCATAACATCCCCATACATCAACTTGACCATTCAATTGGCCTCGGCGAGGCCTCAATTTTATTTGATTTCAACCTAAGTCCAAAAAGCCCCAAATTTGCCCCAAATTGGCCATGTCTCAAAATCTCACCGAATTGATGGCCTCAACCCTAAAGTTTCCACTCCATCCCTTCATAAAAAATCTTCAAAACATTTCCCTTGATCATGTGAACCATTCAATTTGGACTTAGCCCAAGGCTAGCCCAACCTAGACCCATGTCTAGCTTAACATGCCCAAATTGGCCAACTTTCAAAAATCCCTCAAATTGACCTACCAATTAAACTCAAAATCACTTCAACCCTTCACCAAAAATCTTCATAAAATTCACATTGATCAAATTAAACTCAAAATCACTTCAACCTAGACCCATGTCTAGCTTAACATGCCCAAATTGGGTCAATTGACATGGCTAACCTAGCTTAAACCCAAGCTTTGATCACTTCAACCCACATTGAACCCATGCATTAAAAATGGTCTAACTACCCCAAATTCATCAAGTTAACTCCTCCTCAGCCATTGGTTAGACCCTAAGACTGAGCCAAAGCCCATATAACCCAAGCTAGATGAGCTGGACCAAAAGTCCCCCAAATTAAGGGATCTTATTTCCAAAAATACACATGCTTAAGATACCTTTACCAAAACTAAACCTCATTGCATTAAATTAATTTGACAGATTCCCCTGGATGCCCTGAGCACCTAGCCACCTCCCCCTGCCATTGCCGCTCGGCCTAGTTGTCGGAGAAGCTTGAAAACAAGAGCCACTCCCATTGAACTTCACCCAAATCAAACCTAGAGGCCAGCTCAGTTAAATTAAATTGTAGAGCTCCTCTGCCCTCCACCTAAGCAACACAATGCACCCCCTAATTGGCCATGACAGCCACCCCTTTGCTATTTTTATAAAAAGCACCTCCCATGGCCATGGGAAGGAGTGCTAAAAATTCTTAGAGAGACCTCCCTAAACTGACCACAGAGCTTCCCTAAGATCTCCTCAGTGCTTTCTAACTGTTTTCCCTCACCAATTTCCACTGCTGGAGTTCAATTTTGAGCTCAAAGTCTTGTGGGAAATCAGGACGGAGCCCAATACACTTCCACAGTCTACCAAAATTAAATTAACTTCACCCACACCCTTACAACAGTGAAAGAAGCTTAAGCCCCATCAAATTTTCCTCTGACAGAGCCTCTACCATAGCTCTAGACCAACACCCAAATCCGGCCATGATCGAAATCATACCTAGAAATTTCACCAAGACCAAAGTCTCAATATCTAGCCTCCTTGGACCCCAACGAACGTGCCAAGAACCTCTGATTAAAGCTTCACTTCTCAGAGCTAAGGTATAAAACTTCTCCTCCTCCCAAACCAATTTTGTTTCTCCATTTAATTATTTTTAATTTAATTGCATGATTACCATATAAATATGTTCGTCTCACTTAGGCGAGTCTATAGAACCAAACCAAAGGTGATTTGGTTGAGTCTAGGCTGAGATCTTAGGGTTTTAGTGCAGACGATCACAGGATCATTCTATCGGGGGACGATGATGGGGAGCCGTCCGATTGCGTGTGTATCGGATGGATGGAGGAGATTGAGCCGGACAGCGTTTCCTTACATAAACCACTGGCCGAGTCAGCGGCTACGTGGATGGCGGCGTCCAACCAGAGCGCGCCATGCGTGCTTTTGGAGCTGCCTAGGATCCAGTCAGTGCCGCGCATTTAAATAGATAAATAGTGATTTAAAAAATAAAAAAATGACCCTAGCTTGAAAAATTCATATCTTGGTGTAGAAAAATCATAAAAATAAAATAAAAATACCCTCTTGCTCAGTAGAGGAAAACAATGTGGAAATGATTTGGAGTCCATTTAATGCATATTTTATTTTTAATTAATTAAATACTGATTTGAATGTTTTGATTCTCCATGCATGTAGTATTCACACCATGACTTGTAATTTTAGCATGTTGTTGCCTTTGTCTTAGAGAACATTTTCTGATTTTTCTAAAGTCAGAGGAGGTCCCTAGACAGAGAATCATATTTTTTAACTTTATGTGCATTATTTGCTTAAAATAATCATGAAAATTAGCATGTTGCATAGAAAAATCCAAAAAAATTTTGGAAGGTTTACTATGACCACAGAACCTTTAAGAAAATTTCTCATCAGCAAGTCATTTAAAATGCACCTAATCTTCACAAAGCCTAAATTACTAAGATAATTAATTTTGAAAAATACAAACAACAAAATGACTTGATTTTTTATCTCCACTATTATTTAAGATCTAGAGAACTCCCAATAAAACTTTCAAAGAATTTTGAGTCCATTTAATGACCTAAATTGATTTTTCAAGTTAAATATCTTTTTTGGCACTTAAATGATTTTTTAAAAAATCAAAATATAACTCATAAAATTTATATAAATTGGGTTTTTTTTGTTCTCTATGATTAAGGGTATTTTCTAAAAATAAAATGGTATTTAAAAATAAAAACTTGATTTTTAGTTTATTTTAAACATTTAAGTAATTAAAAATCCATAAAAATCACAAAAATAATAAAATTCATGGAAATGTTCTAAATTACTTCCTAAGCACTTAGGAACAATAAAAATATTTTCCCTATATTTCTAAATGAAGATACTGAATTTTAAAGCTTAAAAATAATTTTTAAAGGCTAAAAATAGGTTTTCACTAAAAATAATTTCAATAAATCAAATAAAACCAAAAATAAAAAATTAAATTTTCTCCTCTGAGTTCTCTGGCCTCATGAAGATTTTTCAAAAATATAAAACTTAATTTTCTCCATTTTAAATATTTTATATTTAATAAATACGCTATAATTTAAAATAATCCTTAAACTTTAAATAAAATTCAAAAAATCATGAAATTTGGTCCAAATGCTTCTTTGGTTTTGGTCTACCTCCAGTAAAAAATTCAAGGAATTACAATTTACCTTGGTCAAGTTATGAATTTTCTTTGAAAAATCCTATTTTTGCATGAAAATAATTATATAAATTAAATTGAATTTTAAAAAATCACATTTTCTGCTCTGATGTCTTAATTGACCCATGAATGAAGTAGGATAAAAATTTTAAAGTCATTTTGATAAAATTTGATGAATTATGAGGTGTTAGAGCCTTAAGGGCAAATGCGTAATTTTGGAAATTTAGCCTTAATTAACATTTAGGCTTAATTCAAGGAGGAAAATGGGCAACCTCTAATCTTAATCAATTTATTTGGTTGTTTGAAACACAAGGGGTTCATTGGTAGAAACCAACCCCACTTTCTTAATTGAAAAGATAAGTTAATAACTTTATAAAATATTAAAATTTGGAAGTTTCTTAAAATAAAATGAACCCATGACTTAGGGGTATGACTTGTGAAGTCAATAATTAAATCAATTTAATACCCCTATTTTTAAATAAAATTTGAATCATTAAATAAAATTCAAATCATGAATTATGACCACCTAAAACTTAACATTTTCAAAACTAACTAAGACACTCACCTGTGTCTTAAGGGCTTATAAGTGACTTAGGCTAAATTAAGTTTCATTTAAGTGAGGATTAGAAAAGTAAATATCAATTAAAACTAAGACGTCTTTCAAAAATTACAAGCCTAATTCGGACCAAAATTTGGTTAGGTGTCCCAATAACACTAACTTGCCTCTTTAAGGGTCTTCATCCAGATAATCTTCAAAATTAAATTACAGATGATAACTACCTTACTCTTAGGGATAATTGAGACATCAATGCTCATTGGGCACTAAGGGTATTTACAAGATGAATTATTAAGCAACATAATAAGTTTAAAAGAACTTGGGATTTTCCACTAGGCAGCGAGAGAGTAGCACGAACCTACTTCTTTCTCTAGGTTTGTTGGATACCTCGAAGATCTACTAAACTTAATATATTTTTCTTGACAACATCATCCTTAGCTAAACTCCTAAGGACCCACCAAGATATGACCTAGGGTTAGATAGGTCGTCAAAATTTTACATCCCAGCTCTATATAAAATGCCCTGACATGCATTTTGAGTTTCAGGTGATGGAACGAGAAAACTCACCAGGTATGCTTTTACAATTTTCAGCGTTGTCTTTCTTGTACTTTCATATTGTACTTTTATACCTGCAAATTTGCATGCTAGTGTTGTCTTTCTTGTACTTTCATACTATACTTTTATACCTGCAAATTTGCATGCTAAACAAAGAGCGCCACCCTGCATGAAAACTAAAACTATCAGGATAGCCACAAAATCAAAACTAAAACTAAAACTAGAATCAACCAAGATAATATTCACCACCACAACATTCAAAATATAAAACAACTCAAAATTTAATCACAAACATCACACAAAATAACAGCTACAACTAAATTAAGATGTCTCTATTGGATGATCGGGAATCCCTTGGAGAAGGTAATACATCTACAACATTCAAAATATAAAACAACTCAAAATTTAATCACAAACATCACACAAAACTACAACGCTACAACATTCAAAATATAAAACAACTCAAAATTTAATCACAAACATCATACAAAACCACAACTGAACATGCAAAATATAAAACAACTCAAAATTTAATCACAAACATCACATAAAACTACAACTTCCGACATTCAAAATATAAAACAACTCAAAATTTAATCACAAACATCACACAAAACTACAACTTCATTAAATTAAGATGTCTCTATCGGATGATCAGGAATCCCTCGGAGGAGGTAACCTACGGTTGCTAACGAAAAATTAAGACGTCTCTATCGGATGATCGGAAATTCCTTGGAGGAGGTAACCCATGGTTGCTAACGAGGCTTTCCACGGTCTAAATGAAATTATGGAACTCATTAAGTAGAGTTTAGTAAATTTATTTGGACTAAGTGAATCTAATAGAAAATAGTGGTGTCGGAACACGCGAACCGTAGGATCCTAACCGGTGTCACTCTAATCAACTTTAATATGCCCCCATAAAATTTAAAGAACTTCAACCATAGGGCCATTTGATTTAACATCATAATTTGACACACTAGAAAGCTCAAACTTGTCACGGCAAGGAGCTTGGAGCTAGCATGATGGGCAGCACAGCCATCCTCAACAGCAAAACCTGTCTTCCCCAGCTAAACAAATCTTCCTTCCTTAGACATAAACAACAAAGCCATAGGACTTTGAGGTTGCTTGCTTATGCAACGTAAATACTCACCTTATATTTAGGCCTTTTGTATAGCCCTGCTATACAATATAATCCCTAACTCATATTAGGATTCTGAGGTCGTCGTTCATCACGACCTAAACCACATCTTCCAGGTTGTTTGTGTGATCCTCTCACACAATTGTAAGCCCTAACTAATAAAATTGGCAGGATGAAACACCTAAATATTTCTCCTCAAAACTAAAGCCAAACATTAGGATAGCTTGGGAGGTCACCGGGGTTCTCCTCTGGATCCATGACATCCCCTAGTTCTTCCTCTTTTGGACTCTATAACAAAATGTTCCAAATTTGAACCAATCCCCTTTCACACCTCTTTGTCCGATCTCATTGAAAAGTCCTACCGTTTGAAACTCCTTGAAAATAATATTTCATGATTTTTATCGAAAGTTTTCTTAAATGACTTTGGTCATTTAAGATGTAATTAACTATAGGGGCTTGCCCTTATAGGAAGCATGTCCGAACCCAGCTTAATATAATCCCTATTTAATTCTTCATATTAAATAGGGGAACTTGTCGGAAAATACAAAGTTTCACAGACCAAACGGATGTCATATATTCATTGGTTTATTTGATTGAGGCACATCCTCAAGTCTTGTGTTTATCCTTCGAGATAGATACCGGATTTGAGGTACAGAGCTCTTTCATTTAAACTATAAAAAATATGGGGTCACTTTAATTTCCTATTTTTCTAAAATTAAATATATATGTAAATTAAAATGTCCTTCCAAAGTGGGCGATGGGATTTTGATTCCGGTGACCGACAGCTTCTTACAGGCAACTCTCCAACCAAAAATAGCGTCGATAACTTTTGACGACTTCGTTGGGGACAAGCTTTTCTCTTCATACAAATCAAGAAATATTATCTTCAGACATCAGTAATATGTCCATGGCCCTCTTGGACCAAAGTACCCTTCTTCCGTTGGCATACTTTACCCATTTCATCTTTGGAAAGTATGGCTAACTCCTTGGACTTCAGGACTATCTGTTCAACCATCTTTGAACAGAGGGGTTCAGAAGGCCATTAAGGACTCTTTAAATTTTCATGTGGGGTCGGACCCCCAATAGGTGTGTCGGTGAACTAGTTCCACCTAGGCGTTGTTTGCCACTAAATGGGTCCCACACCGGGTCCTAAAATACTTCACATCTCCCATCCAAATTTGATTTGCTACTTTGCAAATCGTGTTGTACTGTGCGCACTTTAAAATTTTCTTATATTAATTAAATTTTACACCTCTCAATTTTTCTTAAACAAGATTTTAAAATACCTATAAATTAAGACCCGCCCGGTCTATAGATCAACCTCTACTTTCAGCGCTTANAGATGTCATATGTTCCTTAGTTTATTTAATTGAGCCTTATCCTCAAGTCTTTTGTTTGTCCTTCGGGATAAATACAGGATTTGAGGTACAGTGCTCTTTCATTTAATCTATGAAAAATATGGAGTCAGTTTGATTTCATATTTTTCTAAAACTAAAAATATATGTAAATTAAAACGTTCGTCCGAAGTGACCGACGGGATTTCGATTCCGGTGACCGACAGCTTCTTACGGGTAACTCCCCCCAACCAAAAATAGCGCCGACACTTCTATATCTACATTTATGAAACCTTTAGTACAATGGAAGGCCCGCTGAATGATGTCATTAACTTTCTCACTGTTGAGAAAAGAACATGGTAGATAAAGCTGCGAGAACGGGTAGATTTTTCTGTTTTCATTTTGAATGCCACATCTAAAGCATGGCACTATTTTATTTCCTCTAGTCTGTTACCTACTTATCACCATAGTGAAGTAACAAGAGATAGAGATATTCTAAATTTCTTTATTCTGAACAATCAGACTATAATTGTGGGGAGAATTATTTATAAGAATATTTTGACCACGGCAAGGAGTGAATCAAGTGGAGGTTTGGGACATCGTTGCCTCGTTTATGCACTTTGCCAACTTTCTGGACTTGAAGCTGGAGATGATGAAGAATGGGTTTACTCTATGAAATCCTCTAGTAAAGCTAATTTAAAGACGTGTGAATCCCATAAAGGATGGACTTCTTGGAGAAGGAGTAAAGAACCTTCTACTAGTACAGATATCTCGTCTACTAGTTATGACCTTCCTTCCTCTAGTTCCCCTACCCTTCAAGATTTAATGAATGAGTTAACCTTGCAGCAGAAGAGTATAGAGAAAATAAATGAAAAAATTGTGGATTAGAACGTAGACATGATTACGATAGTGATTACCTACAGAGGCATTCTGACTTTGAGATAGCTTACTACGAAACTCAGGACCGACACTACAGAAGTGAGCCTGATGTTACTTTTCTTGAATGCCACTGTTATACTCAGTATTAGCCCAATCCACCTGCTGACCAAGGAGATGAGGATACATTATGGGATCTTGATATATGATAGTGATTGATGTACTTTTGTTTTATGATTTTGTGATAGAGAAAGATGTATGTTTGTTTGTACTTTGATTTTATTCTATATTTTATTTTATGTTTGCAATTAGATAATTTTTAATTGTTGTTATAAATGTTTAGTGTTGTAGTTGAAATTTGCATGTGTAGTTATAATATACTTTAATTAGTACTTTGTAAAGTTGTATTGTGATGTGTTAGTGAAATATTATGTTTGTATAATATTTAGTTTAGTACTTATTTTTAAAATTTCATTACCAAGCAAGTTCTCTAATGTTTTATATGTATAGAAATCTTCTAATATTAGAGACCAGTTAAAGTAAAAACTTTGAGAAAGAATTCCAACATTTTCAAAAAGATGAAAATGCCTAAAGTACTGAGGTATGATTTATATTTAGAATTTTTCTTTCCACATGTATCATTCCATATTGAAAAATTTAAGTTTGGGGGAGGGAAGAAAAAGATTAACTATTATATATTCTCAATTGAATTTAAGTTTGGGGAAGGGAAGAAAAAGATTAACTATTAGATGTCCTCTATTTCAATATTTGGAATTAATTGCAAAATATTTAAAAATGCAAGTTTGGGGGAGGGAAGAAAAAGATTAACTATTAGATGTTCTCAATTTAAATATTTTTAAAATTTATGTTTGGGGAGGGAAGAAAAAGATTAACTATTAGATGTCCTCTATTTCAATATTTTCAAAAATTATATGATTTCATGTATTGAATTTAATTCAGGTAACTATATTTTTATAACTATTTAAATATTGGAGGGAAGAAAAAAATTAACTATTAGATGTCCTCTATTTCAATATTTTAAAAAATTATTTAAATTTTTTGTAGTGAATCTATTTTGTAGATATTTAAATATTATGGTAGATTTAAAGGAACATTTGTAAGGAAAATTAATTTTGTAGATTAAGAAAATTAGTATAAGAGAATAAAACTATATTTAACTATTTAAAGTAAAGAAAACTATATTTTGAAATATTAAGAATCTTAGAAATTATTTGAAAATAAAATATTGGGGCTCAATTATGTAAAAGCTATGAAATACTTATAAGGTAAAGGAATGCTTTAAGTTTCAAATTTAGTGAGAGAAAGTGAAGTTCAAAATTATTAAAGGCTATCCAGATATAGTAATCTTCACTTGAAAAAGAAAAAGAAAGGATTGACAACAATCCCTTAAAAGAAACAAAAATATAGGATTGAAAGCAATCCAAATAATATATATATATATATATATATATATA
>JXCR01135424.1:168946-194832 GCA_002079205.1 Phalaenopsis hybrid cultivar
TATATATATATATATATAATTGAGGAGAAGCTTAAGGAGATGCCTAATAAAAAATTGGCTTCACTTAGACCTACCTAAAGGGAAAACCTAAATACAATCTGGAACTTATATTTATGGAATAACATCTTTTACTAGTAATGTTCTCATGAAGTTCCTATCATTTTAAATTTTTTAAGTGACTTGATATTACAACATATAGTCATTCTTGAAATAAATAGAAAACTAGAACTCTTAAACTTGATGACTATATATTCTTGTATCTACAAAGCTAATTTAATTACTTGAAATTTTTTTGAAAATCTCACTATGGTATTTACTTAAACAAAACTTATAATATTTCTGAATTAAAGTTCTACCACAGTAGATCATAACTTTTATGTAGTACTAAAATTACTTGAGGAAAAGTAATAGTTAAGTTTGGGGGATTTTGACAAAAAGAATATTTGTTGAGATTTTCATACCTATTTCACACTGATTTTTGATGATATTGCACTTTGAAGAAATGTATTTTTGATGTTTTGTTGCAGGAATGTTGAATTATAGTCATTGCAGCAAAAAGATGCAAAAAGGAGCAAATTTGGACCAAAAAGGACCAAAATATGGAGATTTGATCTTAGGCGCCGACGGCGGGCTCAACACCGCCGACGGTGTGTTTTTTCAGAGAGTCCAGAATTAAATAATCTAGAAGGCCGCCGACGGTGCCATCAAGGCAGCCGACGACGCCATCGAGGCCACCGACGACAAGTACGTCGATTCTCTCAATAGATGCATTGAATGTGGACGATTTTTGAAGGGATGCATGGGCAACTCTTGAAAACTAATCTACAGCTTTAAAAGAAACAATTTGGAGGCCGAAAATGGGGTGTCCATGGGATGTCCGTGGAGCCTTTGTTATTTGTAGTGCCCATTAGAGTGTAAAGAGGGGCTAGTATTGTGAGGAGTTCTTTGAGAGATTGTAAGAGGGGAAGGAAAGTGAGAGATTTCTTCCTTCTTGCCGCTTCGAAGGAGAATTTTGTGTGCTGTAAAGAAAGGAAGATATTCAGAGGAAATTTGAGGAGTTTGCTTGGGGAGGAATTATAGATAAGTTGTATTTACTTATTGAAGTTTGAATGACTTTGATTTTATATATAAATTTCAAGTTTTGTCGTATCTTCTCCACGAGTTCTGAGTAGTTTTCTCTATCTTTCTCCTTGTCTCGAGATTTTGTGGAATGGTGATTTGAATTGGTTGTGTCATCAGAATGTTAATGAAGTTGTGATGATCTTTTCACTTCAATCTTAATTTACTTTCAATCTTGTCAATTTATTTGTTAAAATATGTTTAGTTTTGCAACTAAAGTGAAGATTACATCCAAGATTTAGGGAGGTCAAAGTCTTTGAAATCTGGGTGCAAATAAATAAGGAAATAAAAATTATCAGGTGTAGAATTGGAGATTTTTGAGTGACAGGCTAAAATCCTCAATTTGGTCCTATCGTTTGGGTGTTGAGGTGTAGATGTTAGCCCTCAGGCTAGGGGAACGTAGGAGCTCTAAAGTGAGAGCCGGTATCCTCCCAATTTAGCCGTAGATTTAGTAACCAAGCATAAGATTAGTTAATGTTCTTTATGCCTGGTCCAAAGGGTCAAGAATAGATATGCTCCTATTTGGCACAATATAATTTGAACTGATTCATTTTATCCATTCACTTATATTTCTTTACTAGGAGAAGGATGCTTTCTTATATATTGAACTTCACATTAGAAACTTTATTAGTAGAATTAGTTAATTAAGAGTTTATAAAAATTAATTTTTATTTCAATTACCAATTAGTGAGAAATATGCAATTTGAACTATATTGTTGTGATTAAGAATTGATTTTTAAAATCTTAGTTCGTAGCCTCTAATATTACTCCCAGTGGGATCGATATCTAGGACTTCATTAGAGCCCTGTATTACTTGAACAATACGTACGCTTGCGTTGATAAGTGTGACTTTGAAATTAATGAATATTTTATACACATCTTCATCAAATCTATAACCACTGTCAAGTTTTTGGCACCGTTGCCGGGGATTTAAATTTTTGAGCAGCAGTATCAAATTCTTGTATTTTTAAGCATATATAAAGTCACTGTCAGTGGACCATCTTGATTTTCTTAATCTGGTTAAAGATAACTGGGGTGGTGTTAACCATACCGATCCCCTCTTTAATCTATGGTATTTGCAGAAAAAGGTAGCCAAAGCTCTTAAGCATTGGATCTTGAATAAAGTTGGTAATGTGTTTAAGAATGTGTAGGTAGCTAAGAAACAACTGGCACTATTGGAAGCTGGATTGGAAATTGGTGAATCTAATGAAGCATCCCTCTTGGCTGGAGCTAAGAAAGTTCTTATGGAAACTGAAAGGTTGGAGCAGTATCTAAGGAAGAAGGCTGTTGTCAGTAGATTCATGGGAGGAGATAGAAACACTAAGTACTATATAATGCTTGTATAAAATATATAAGGAAATGCAAAACAATTCACAGAATCAAAGAAAAGGATGGAGAATGGCTCTCTAAGTTTGGGAGCATTGCTAACAGTGTTGTTAGTTACTTTAAGGATCTTCTCATTGCCCCTTCCCAGGACATCAATCCTCTAGATCTGCTGGTCTTCCAGGAGGATCTAAATTATACTGCAACTCTCCAACTAACTAACTCCCCTTCAGAAACTTAAGTTTGGGAAGCTTTACAAGATATTGATAGTGCTAAAGTAGTTGGGCCAGATGGGTATACCTTTGCATTTTATAAGAAAGCATGGCCTATCATCAAGAAGGATGTGGTTGTTGTTGTCCAAAGCTTCTTTTTGGGTCATCCACTCCTCTTCTTATGTCTGAATACCAAAAATGACTATATGCAGTAAGTGGGAAAATTATAGGCCCATTAGCCTTACCAATGTCCTTTGTAAGATCACGAGTAAGATTATTGTTGCTAGGCTTCAACCTCATCTCCCTAATCTTATAAGGCCTAATCAAACTGCATTTATTAAGGGGAGATTTATTGCTGATAATGTGTTTTTGGCTCAAGAACTCTATCTAGATATTGATCAACCTTGTAGAGGGAGAAATATGATTTACAAGTTGGATCTGAAAAAGGCTTATGACACCATCTAAATGCAATTCATTCTTGATATACTAAAAGCAAGGAGTTTCTCACTGGATTTATGCAATCTTATCTCAAGATAGCTACAACAAAATGCTCATTCTATCTTTTTAAATGTCCAATAAACTAGTTATTTTACTTCTTCTAGGGGTGTCCAATAGGGAGGCCCCCTATCCCCTTCAATCTTCATTATAGGTATGGATTATTTTTCAAGAATTATAGATAAAGCTTTGATGACTAAATCTTATGCTAGATATCATCATAAGTCTAATGTGGCTGTTACACATCTAATCTATGCTGATGATCTTATACTTTTTTCTAAAGCCAACAAATCAGCTGTCAAGATTATAGAACATTGCATTAATCATTCTCAACTGACTTTTGGTATGCACTTCAACTCATCTAAATGCCAATTATTTCTTATTAAAAAAGTTAACCCTGCAATTAAACAATGGATATCACAAGCAACTGGCTTTATAACTTCAGTTCCTCCTTTCAAATATTTGGGAGTACCTATTATTAAGGGCAGAACTAAACTTGTTCAATTTGATGAAGTCCTTTCAAAAATTGATGCTCAACTCAACTGTTGGACTAACTCATTTTTGTCTAATGAAGGGATGGTTACTCTCCTTAAAAGAATTTTAACATCCTTCTCTTCCTATATACTACGAGTGCCAGTTATGAAGAAGTCTACACAGTTTCTCATGGAAAGATGCTTCAATAGATTCTTATGGTCAGGACAAAGACAACAACTTCATTGGGCCAACTGACAAAGAGTGGCTAAGCTAGCCATGGCTGGGGGACTAGGCTTTAAGGGTCTACTCCATCTTTAGCAGGTGAATTTGTGCAAGCTCTGGATTAAATTCAGACAACAACATTCTTTATGGTCTTTATTTATGAGGGGTAAATATTGTAGACACTCACACCCCATCATAGTTAACAGAAAATTGGGAGACTCTAGAATTTGGATGCAATTGCTGAAAGTCAGACAGAAAGCTGAGAATCTTTCCCTTTGGGATCTGGGAAATGGAAGAATCCATTTTTGGCTGGACAATTGGTGCCCCCGAGACCTGTTGTTGCCCAAACCTATAGTTATTAATAAAGATCTTTTAGTTTCTGACTGTTGGTCTGACAACTCTTGGTGCATGTATACACTAAATGTTATGCTTCCTCCTACAACTACTCGGTGCATCTCCAAAATTTAGCTCAATAAAGAAACTAAAAATAAATTGGTACTGATGAACTGCAAAGAAAAATTCTTGTCAAAAGCTTTCTATGCTAACATGTTTACTTGGGTGACTATTCCTTGGGGAAAATATATCTGGAATAAGTTTCTTACCCCTTCTATGTCCTTTTTCATTTGGAGAGTGTTCCTGAAACTGCTTTCTGTTGATGACATCCTTAAACTTAAGGGCTTGAGAGGTCCTTCAAGATGTTATCTATGCCACTGTGAAACTGAATCAATTTCCCATATGTTTTCAATTGCAAATTTGCTCAACAGGTCTGGAAGGAACTAAGACAGAATCTGAAATTTAACATGATTTCCTTGGGCTGGGCCACATCGGAATCCTACTGGAGTCACTGGTGTAAACTTAAAATGTTCACTATTCCTTGCACTGTAGCTTGATTTCTCTGGATGGCCAAAAACAAACCTAAATATGAAGACTCTCTCCCTCAAGTGGCTCACATTGTGGTTAACTTCAAGGAATTCCTAAACAATATAGTAACACTTAAGGGTTTTCCTAATCTATGGAACTCCACACATCAGTCTTAAGACACCTCTTCTTCTGTCACTATTTAAAAAGTTTATTAGCTCAAGCCTTCATACCCCTATATTAAAGTTAACACAGATGGTAGTTACAATAACTCTACTGCTGGCTTTGGAGGCATCTTCAGAGACACAAATGGTTTATGTAAATTATTTTTTTACTGCCCTATGCTTGCACAAGATGCTTTGGAGATAGAAGAAGATGCTGCCTTTTGGGCTATTAAGATTGTTATTAACATGAAATGGGAGAATCTTCTTGTGGAAACTGATTCCAAAAAACCTCATCCAAATGATTAGAGGTGTTACCCCTCCTTCTTAGCATTTAATACAATGGTTAAAAGCCATCAGTCTCCTTCAAGAAAAATGTCATTCCACATTTATCTTCAACTACAGAGAAGGGAACATGCCTGGCAATTGGCTTGCTAAATTAGCCTCAAATTCTGATGGTGCTTGGGTCTCATCCTTCCTGCCCCCTCCTCCTTCTCTTTGTTACATGGAGACCTTCTAGGGGCCACATATATTATATTTGTAACCTCTTCAGTTAATTAATATAATTTCTCCTTTTTGTCAACATATATATGCCTTTCTGAAGAGTTTGGTAATCTGTGACTTCTTTTTCTTTTTTTTGGATATATAAATATATATATNATTAAATTTTTCACCTTTTGATTTTTCTTAAACAAAATTTTAAAATACCCATAAATTAAGACTTGCCCAGTCTATAGATCAACCTCTACTTTCAGTGCTTGCACTAAAAATTATGAGGTCTTGACCATATAGCTAACCCCAAAATTTTCTATTTTAAAGCCTAGTGCAATGGCCTACCCAACGCTTACTTTTTCCTACAACATGCCAATGAGCCACAAAGCCCGTAATCTCGCTCTTACCATCAAATTTGGAGTTGTATTTGAAGATCTCAAGGTCATCCTTGGGAAAGCCCCACTTGTGGTAATGAAGATCACCGCATCAGAAATACAGAAATCGTTTGCAGAATTCAGCATGAACTACCTTCAAGACTTCCTTGCCTGCAAGAAGTCTAAATCTGCTGCCGTCACGACACCCGCCAAACCTGCTGGCCCCGTTGCTGCTAAGGGAAAAGAAGTGATGATTATTGAGGATTCGATTGAGGGATTAACTGGCCCACCACCCGTGTTTGAAATTGGATCAAGCTCAAGAACTGTACCGCTGACCCGAACCCGAGAAAGGAACTGTAACAGAAGGGTTTGGAGGGTCATCAAAGCCCAAGCTCCTAAAAAGACAACCGTTGAGGAGGAGCCTCATCAAGATGAAAAAGGATTATCAGAAATTTATCCACTTTTGTGAGGGAGTAGGTACCATCCTCTGACGGATACTGATGGATATGAGAGTATCCAAAGAATCATTGTTGCATTACAACCACTTCATGGACATGATGAGGACAGAAAGAAGTTCACTCCTATCACCTGAGTTAGTGCAGTTTTCAAAAGGTTAGCTACCAAAGAATGATGTTAAGTTAGCGAGTTACTTAAACGAATGGGAGATGCAATTTCCCCTTGCATGAAGAAGGAAATTTTGAAGAGTGCCAAGTCTGTCAGACAGTCTCACAAGACAACTGGAGTGCCCCCTACCCGCATCCCCGTTTGGTTCCGTTTAGGGAACAGAGTTGATACCGCAGTGATTACTGCTGATTATACCGCCACGAGGACCGCAGGTCGTCGACCAGTTAAGTCAAGACTGGGTCTGAAAATCTTACCCGTCACCCATTATGGAGATATTCCTATAATTCCAAAGGCAAAGACAAGACAATTACTTGGCACTATAGCCGGTCTACACCACGGGGAGCATACTTTCCCTTGACATACCTATGTTTCTACTAAGGCACTCAGTCCTGAGACATCAACGTTGAAAAAGAAAAAGGTATGGGTAACCAAGGTCGCTGCACCGATACAGTTCGGTAAGCCTGCGGAACAAGAGCATGGAATGACATCATGGTCTGAAATATCTGACATCGTCACAACAATAGACAGCGAGATGGAGGGACAAGTAGAGGATGTCCATCAAGGTCCTCCAAATCTTAAAGTGATCAAGGAATCAATAATTGAAGAGAAAGTGGAGAAACTCAGGATTAAGATTTCCTAGTTAGCTCGAGAACACGGAGTTTTCATTGATAGCGACGATGAAATTTTTTATTACAATGATTACTTGGAAGAAGATTTCATGGATGTCCATGTAATTGAAACAAGAGCCACCACATTTGCGCACGAGGCTCAACCTCACACCGAAGGGAATGCCGTTGATGAGCTGTGTAGGGTTATCCTCCTAAGGGATGAGCAAGTTAGTCTACTGGATAAAAGAATAGAAGAGATGACCGCAGCCATGACCATCATGGCCACTATTCAGTAGCAATCACAAGCGTTGCAATTGGCTTCTCTAGAGATCAATCAGTCGTAAATCATACACATCACAGATGAAAGAAGAGAGGTTACTTCAGCAAACAGAGACGAGCAACATAGAAAGGATTCTCCATCAGGTGCTATGCCAGAGAAAGAGTTCAAGCAAATGGTTGAACAAGTGTGAGACGCCTTAACCCATTCTAAGGGTGAGGCATTGGTTCTAAAGGGTAGACCTTACCCAGAGAAATTTGATGTCCTGCCTTTCCCCAAGGGTTTTTTGGCCCCAAACTTCAAGATATTTGATGGGACTGGGAATCCCAGACAGCATATAGCACATATCTAAGCCAGCTGTAGCAACACGAGAAATAATGAAGCTCTTCTCTTCCAGCAGTTTGTCAGGAATTGCTTTCGACTGGTACGCTGACTTGGCCAACGGGTCAGTTAAAACATTTTCTGAGTTGAAACAATTGTTTGTGAAAAGATTCGCTGGGGCACAACACCATGTGTCTATTGGAGAGCTCATGATGAAGCGAAACTTTAGTGGACTGTATTTTGAGGTGGAGAAACCTTAGCATGAAATGTGAACCTCAGCTACAGGAACATCATGCGATTTAGATTTACTCAAAAGCATTCATGGGCCAGTAGCTTTCATGCTTAAGGGACTCAACATCAAATCCTTCGAGAAGCTTCATTCATGGGCCATTAGATTTCATGCTTACGGGACTCACCATCAAATTCTTCGAGAAGCTACTCAGTAAAGCCAACAGTCTTCAAGAAGAAAGAACATCAAACGATTGAGATTCTACTCAAGAGCATTCATGGGCCAGTAGCTTTCATGCTTAAGGGACTCACCATAAATCCTTTCAGAATCAATCAGTAAAGCCAGCAGTCTTCAAGAGGAAATCAAGCACATGGATCCACACGAATAGGCTAAGGTAACTAGAGTGTTCGAAAAGAAATTAGGAGTAGTAGTGACCATCGACAAAGGAAAGCAGCTGATGAAGATATATGTAGAAGAGCTTCGCGAGTTTTTGTCACAATATGCACAGAAATAGAGTGGTCAATCCAACCAGCAACTGCCTTAAGAAGGATCACCTCAAACAGGGGATAATAAAATGTCACTGTCAAAATGACGTAAAATGGTGTATTCTTTCAAAGATGAAGCTATACCTACAATATTCAGAATTCTGATAAAGAAGCCAGAGTTCAAATCTACCAGACCCAAAGAAGCCAGAAGAGGTGGATAGGAAGAATGAACCAAATTATTACCCATACCACCGGTTACTTGGGCACACTATAGAAAAATGCTTCATCTTTAAAGACTGGCTCGAGAGGAACCTTAAAGTAGGGAACATAACAATTCCAAAAGAATATTTAAGAGAACTTGAAAAAGGTTCCATAAATATGATTTTGGCCGAGCCAATCTCCCCAATCGATCCGTATACTAGAAGAGAGGGATGGAATACAACTTAGGATGAACTCAAGTGGGTCCTCAATCAAATACATGATCCATCAAAACAATCTTCTACAGATACTAGAGAAGAAGGATGGAATGAGGTTTGGAGCAAGTCATTTAAGAAAATACTGAACAAGATTCAGTCTGCATCAAGACAAGCCTCCATTCAAAGTCCACAGCATGCCAAGCCTGAGATGAAGGTTTCGTCAGGAGAGCTGTTGTCTTCAAGGACAACAAAGAAGAAAATCGTCACTACAAAGATTGATAGCACGGGGAGTAGGATAGGGGCCACCTTTACTAGATTAGTTGTCTCAGATTCGAGGAAGAAAATCCTCGAACCCTTGACTTTGTACGATTATTTTATTGTCCCTCTGGGGTCTTATGATTATAATGATTGTGATTTTGGCTACATTTTAATTATTTTTAGTGATAACATAACTGATTATGACCAATCTAACTTCTATCTTGATCCCCAAAATGATCCTCAAGTCGTACTCAAGTTTGATGAACTCATTGTCAAGTCCAAAGAAGCATCAATGATATTGTTTACAACAGCACCGATAATGAGGAGCCAATTCTCGAGCATCACAGTACACCACTTACCATCAACCTAGATCTTTCCAAAAAAGAAGAGGAAACACTCGAAGATTTAACAATGGTAGCTCAAGAAGAAGAAATCACATAAGTTAACTTAAGGAGTGGAAAAGTGTTACCACTAAGAACAGCTTCAATAGACAAAGGAAAGCAGATGATGACTCGAGAGGAGATACCCCCACCTCCACCAGTAGAAGGACCACATGATCAAGCCAAAATCAAAGGATCATACAAAGTAGACTACAACGTGCTAGCTCACCTTAGGAAGTTACCGACCCGATTAAGCATCTATGACGCTCGGATCCTGTCAAAGGAGATGAGAGAGTCTATGGTTACAACTTTGCTTGACCCAGAAATTTGCTTAGCTCAATTAGCCAGCACATCGTCAGATGAAGTTTGTTCATTGGAAGAATAGCCTAGGGTAACCTTCACAGATGAATACTTGTTGCTCGGTATCGCCGACCACAACCGTCCACTCTACTTCTCCGTCAACATCGGCATATTTGTGTTGTCCAGAGTTTTAGTAGATCTTGGAGCATCTCTTAACTTGATGAGCCTATGATCATTGGCCTATTTGAATATTGAAGCTTAAGAGCTTACAGTGGATAAAATGATGTTAAGAGGATTCAACCAAAAGGGAGAAAGAGCCCTCAGATAAATTATATTACTTATGAAGGTTGGAGAACTCGTGACAACCGCTAAATTTCATATCATCAACACCGAGACCTCTTTTAATTCTCTGCTGGGTCAAACATGGATTCATGAATACAATATGGTTCAATCATATCAACATCAGTGCATCAAATACTACAAAGATGTCAACAAAATTGCATCAAAGGAGACCTACAACCATTTTCAATGCATGAAGTTGGTATCCACGAAGATGCTGCCTACTACACGCCTCCAAAGAGGACTGTCTTCTCTCATGAAGTTATCACAAACAAAGATGAAGATTCAGAAGATTACAAAGAGGAGGTCATTCAACTCTGCTTCAGCGGTCTTCCACAACTACCTTACAACAAGTTGGTGAAGGTTCTTTTAGTTTGCGCACCTGAGGTTGAGGCGGGGGACGTGGACGAGGAAGGATCAATTTAATTGTTGAATGGACTAGGCCAACCATTAATGTTGGTGATAAAGACAGTTCTGAAGACGAGATAATGATGACAAGACAAAAGAGGCCTCAGTACGAGATATCCCTAGAAGATACAGAGAAAAATGAATATGAAATAATGTATGATCGGATAAACCACTATATGAATACTATGACCCTTACTCTAATTCTCCCTCAAAAGGCCGAGAGTTTAGAGATCAAGGAAGTCTGTAGTGTTGGTTCAAAGCTGATCAAATTTTACCGTACTTCTACCTCTACTGAGCTTGAAAAACATGTAAATTTGGATGATGATCCTAATGAATTAATGGAATTTCCTTTTGGTTACTTCTCACCTTGTGTTCAAAAGTTAATTTAACATGGACACTTACCAAAATAAATGCCAAAAGATAAATTTCAACTTCTCAAAAAATTATGGAATGGTAAATGTCGACCTCCAAATTCAAAAGAGGGTTTCAGATTTGTTACAGTTGAACCAGTCGATGATTCTGAATTTTGCATGGTTGTTACTGGTGAGTCAGTAGAAGATTGCCTCAATAAAGATGATGACTCTACTGATCAACTAATAGATGATGCTCCCCCAAAATTTGAGGAGGAAATTAAATCTACCATTGATTAATTGAAAGAGATTAACCTTGGGACAGTAGAACAACTCTGACCTACATTTATAAGTTCTCTACTCAATGACGAGGAATCTGCAGAATTGATCAAACTATTAACAAAATTCAAAGATTGTTTCACTTGGAGCTACGATGAAATGTCAGGACTATCTGCAGAGGTTGCAGTTCATAAACTCCGGGCGGACAAGAATATAACCTCAGTAAAATAAGCTTCCAGTAGAATGCGCCTCGAAATAGAACAACAAGTCATCACCGAGGTGAAGAAATTAATAGATGCCAACTTTATAAAGGAACAACAGTACCCCACATGGTTGGCTAACATTGTACCTATTAAGAAGAAAAACAGATAGATCCGTGTTTGTGTCGACTTCAGAGATTTAAACAAGGCATGTCCAAAAGACGAATTTCCACTACCCATACTAGAGATGATGGTGAATATCGCTTCAACACATGAAATTTTCTCCTTCATGGACGAACCATCGAGATAGAGCCAAATCAAGATGGTTCCTAAGGATGCAGCACTTACAGCCTTCAGAACACCGATTAGAATTTTCTGCTACACAGTGATCGGGTTTTTCCTAAAGAACACCGGAGCAACATATCAACGCGCAATGACGAAGATTTTTTACGACCTCATTCGCAACCAAGTATAATTCTACATTGATGATTTGGTCATCAAAAGTAAACAAAAAATTGTACGATTTGAGGATCGTGTTTGAATGGTTATGACGATATGACCTTAAAATGAATCCCTTAAAGTGCGCCTTTGGTGTTAACTTCGGGAAATTTCTAGGATTCGTTGTCCTTCATCGGGGAATTGAGATCAACCCTGATAAAATTAAAGCTAAATTGGAAATGCCTCCTCCTAAAACCTTAAAACAACTACGTTCCTTCCGGGGGAAGTTGACTTATCTGAGATGTTTTATCTCTAATCTTTCATGTAGGTGTCATCGCTTCTCGGCATTAATTAAAAAGGACACCAAATTCATTTAGGAAGAGAAATGTCTGCGAGCCTTCGAGGGCGTTAGATAATATTTAATTACACCTTCTGACTTGGCAGCCCCTATCTGAGGGAAACTGTTGATACTTTATACCATGGCCTTAGATGACTCTCTTGGAGCCCTCTTAGCCCAAGTCAACGATGTGGGTAAGGAAAATGCACTTTACTACCTAAGCCGTCGCCTAATACAGATAGAGATAAGGTATCCACCAATTGAGAAGCATTGTCTAGCGTTAATTTTCACCACTCAAAAGCTTAGATAATACATGTTTTCTTATAAGATTACCCTAATCTCAAAAGTTAACCCGTTATAATTTTTGATGACCCGACCAACACTCCCCAGACGTCTAGTAAGATGGTCAATGATCTTATTGCAATTTGATATAACATTTGTTCCCCTCCGTGCTATCAAGGGACAGATACTAGCATACTTTCTCACTACACACCCACTGCCAGTTGGGTCCTCTCTCCATGACGAGTTACCAAAAGAGCAAATACTACAAATGGAATTTTCTAGTGTGCAATGTTGGGAAATGTACTTTGATGGCCCTTCGTCTGCTAGAAAAGAAAAAGAATCAGGCATAGTTATACCAGGCAAAACAGGGATCAGTTTGATCTTTATCACACCAGACAAGGGTATGTTGAGGTTCTCATACCACCTGACAGAGTCGTGCACCAAAAATGAAGCGGAATATGAAGCTTTAATCACCGGATTACGAATGGAAATCTCAATGTATATAACAAACATTTCCATCTATGGTGACTCCTAACTTGTCATCCAGTAAGTCGTCGGACAATACAGAATTTTGAAACCAAGATTAGCAGAATACCATCAGTATACAATGAAGCTGTTGGAGCGGATTCCTGATGTGACTTTCTACAGGATTCCTAGGGGAGATAATGCCCATGCTGACGCTATAGCAAAACTTGCTAAGGAAATGGCATGTCCCCTAGAGGATTCCATTGAAATCACTGTGCAAGGAAGACGACTCTTGTTTCAGATCGACCTCGAGACTCTACTAAAGCTCAGAAAAGAAGAAGCAATAAATACAGTTGCAGACAACAACGAAGATTAGCACAAGCCATTAATGGAATATTTGCATACTGGAAAGCTGTCAGAAGGCAAGTCTGAGGCACACCACATCACAAGAAGGACCATGTCTTATGCCCTAATGGGAAACGTTCTATACAGAAGATCAGTCGACCAGATGTGGCTACGGTGTTTGAGTAGAACCGAAGCACAGAATATTGTCAAAGAAATACATGTCAGATTGCGTGGCATTCATTAGTCAGTTTCAAAAATGAAAAAGAAGATCAAAAGACTTGGGTATTATTGGTCAGTAATGATGTCTGACTGCATGAATACAGCCAGAAAATGTCACCAATGCCAAGTGCATGGGGCCGCTGAATGTGCTACACCCAACTGTTGCCTCATGGTCATTCGAGTGTTAGGGCACAGACATAATAGGTCTGATAGACCCTCCATCTTCCAAAGGACATAGGTTTATACTTGCCACTACAAATTACTTCTCCAAATGGGCAGAGGTAGTACCGTTGCGTGAGCTTACGACATAGAACGTCCTTCAATTTTTCAAAAGCCAAATTGTCGACCATTTCAGAGTACAGCGAAGAATAATTTCTGATATTGGGACAGCTTTCAGAAGCACAAAGATCAATAATTTTGTCAAAAGACATGGGATAGACTGGAGACATTCTATGATTTACTATCCCAGAGCAAATGGTCTGGTTCAAGCCTTCAACAAAACATTGGTACAGATTTTAAAGAAAACACTGGATGATAATAAAAGGGATTGGCACAACAAACTATTAGAAGCCTTGTGGGCCTACCGGATGACTTTCAGGACTCTAACACAGTGTAGACCCTATATGCTTATGTATGGGTCTGAGGTTGTGCTACCGTAGAAATCCAGACACTGTCCCTTAGAGTTGTTGTTGCCAACCAGCTCACAACGGGAGAAAGTGCAAAACTCAGACTTGAAGAACTGGAAAGCCTTGAGGGAAAACAACTAGAAGCACAACAACATTTGGATCTTTACCAGGCAAAGATAGTACAAGCCCATGACAAATTAGTCCGCCCAAGGACATTCAAAGTTGGTGACCTCGTACTTGTGCTCAAAAGACCTTTTCTTACACGGCGCAAAATAGGTGGAAAATTTGAGTCAACTTAGGAGGGACCATTTATCGTTGAAACTGCCTACACAAGAGGAGCCTACCAGTTAGTGGACTTCCAGGGCGAAGGACCCATGTTACAAATAAATGGACGATATCTGACAATCCCTTAAACGCAACCTAATGTCGCTCGCTTTGAAACTTTGATTATTTTGGGGTTATCTATGTGGCCAAATGTCTATGACCAGGTCCAAATTTTGTAATTAACCTCAACATAATGAAAATTTTGAGAAATTTTTTTTTAAAACTTCAAATTTTCTCCTTTCCAAATTTGAGTATAATGTTCCACAAAAATTTAACAAAATTCATATATAAATAAACAATTCATTTCACTGAAATAAGCTAAAATTTACTTCAATAAATACTTTCTTTTATCCTTGTTCATGCCAAGTTTTGGGCCACTAAAATTTTTCCTGTCATTTACAGAAAAATGTCTGGACAGAGGCTGATCTTTGCTTTCAATGATGTTTGGAGCCTCGCACTGAATAAGGAAATGACACCGCAAGGCGGTACCATAGACTTCAACATGGATTTTAACCAAGTTGACATGGACAACAAAAGTCCTCTCATGAATGTAGTCAGCTGCAGGGAAAAAGAGGGATTGCCTTCACTGTTGAAAGTGACCACCAAAGGTAATGCATCACATAAAGGCAAGAACATGATAATAGAGCAGGATCCAAAGGAGGGGCCCAGTCGTCTGCCATCAATGATAGCTACACCAGTTGGAGGCTTAATACCAGAAATGTCAGCCATAGAAAATAGAGGGCTTTTCTACGATAAGAACACAGATGTCATAGAGAAATAAACAACTTACTGACCCATATTCCTGAGGGGTATATTTATGATCCAGACATGAAAGAGACTTCTTCCAGCCTACCCGCCACAGATGAAGAACTAGGGTTTGTCACAGAGTCAGAGAAACTTTCAGATTCATATGCCTTATGCAAGGGTTGTCTGATTTGCAACGCAGAGATACCTGCAGGGACATCAGCCACAGAAGCATTTGTAGAGTGCCTAGATTGTAATGTTCTACATTTACGACACTTCAATACATTGGAAGAGTATACCTCCACCACCGATGGATTTCATACTCAACACTTTCTGATGGATGAGCCATACGTCCCACTGGGGACAGATCAGTATATACCATGGGGCCCAGGGTCATACATCCCTCTAGATGCTGAATCTCATGTTCCAGATCAGTAAGCGCGAGTTTGGGTTTCTGCTAATGTTCAGATGGATGAGCGTCTGTGGCAGCTACCGACTCCTAATACGATGGAGTACTACAAAATAAGCAAGATGAATAAAAGAGAATTTGAATTCTATGAGGAAGTCCAAGGAATAATCATCAACAAATTGGAAGGTCTGGAGCTGTTACCATGGTCTTCTCTGAGAGTGATGAAAGAAGCCTTCTTGACTGCATCTTTGATTTGAGAGATAGAGGCCGAGTGGGCCTTCTCATGGAAAGAACATACTATGAGCTGAAGAAATGGATGAGAGGAAAATGGAGAATCACCATTCAGTGCGGCTGCTGTTATAATTTGACAAACGACATACAGGGAAATCCACCAGGGATCCTTAGACATGACCAGGTAGATCCAATACCTCCTATAATAAAGTGGATGATCAGGAGGATGGTCAGATGGAACATACTGCCAGATACCTGCATCCCAAACAGCTGCATCATCAACATATATGATGAGGGAGACTACATACTTCTTCACATTGATCGTCATGATTTTGTAAGACCCTTATGCACGATCTCATTCATAAGAAAAAGCAATATATTGTTTGGGAAAGAGATTGATATTATCGGCCCTGGCGAGTTCAGAGTAGCCGCAGAGATTTTGTTGTTAGTGGTTCAGTTTTAGTTCTGAAAGGAAACGAGGCAAATTTTGCTAAGCACTGCATTCCAAGAGTGTGACACCTAACCTTTTGTAGAATGGACGACAGGAAAGCACCATATGGATTCCAACCAGACCCAGAGCTAGAAGAACTACTGTCGTAAGAGCTATGAGAGGGTTGTTCCTCTAAGTAAATGCGAAGGAAAATCTTGTCCCGGAACATGGCTTAGAAGGTCTGTTCGATCAGGAGCTCGTCATACCTAATACAGAGGGTCAGGGGGTTCACTTTTTTTAACTTTAAAAAGATATGTACCACACATACTCAGCCTACAATGTATACATGGCATGAGATGTTTTGAACGTACTTTGATATGGACTATATGTTGTACCTTTTTGAGGCGTCAGCCTATGTTTCATCTGTAATATTTTGATTGGAGCAGATTAATGGAAATTTCTCTCATAAATGTGTCTTTCTGTCAATTGACTTTTTGTGCAATCGTTGGAAGCCACGAACCACGTGTTGGTTCAGAATTTCAATGAACGAAGAACGAAACAACAAATCTTTAACAAAAATAAAATTCAAACAAAAATAATCACAAATGAATAAACAACAAAACAAATTTATTTTAAAAATTAACCAATTAAAATTAAAATTATAAAGACATATTTTAGAAAATTAAATGTGATAAAAATAATAAGAAAATAAAATGAATCTGTTGAGAGGATTCTCTCGATTTTGGGGTTTCTTATTCTTTGTGCACGCAGCACAACCATCTTTATCTGCATTAACTCTCTTCACATCCCCGCGGAATTTTGCATTCTGCACAGAACCCCACAAAACTCTAGAAATCTTCTTCAAAAAAATCAACATTTTCACATGACACATTTTTACAAATTCAATATCACAAACTCTCTACACTATTTTCATATGACTCTCGGAGTCAGTACCCAAATTTTGACTCCCCATCTTTGAGATTGGTAATAGACCCCCTTTAATGGAGCATGGCATCCTATTCATAATCCTTAAGATCTGTCCCTGACTTCCGACTCTCTTTTCAAAAATGATAACTAAAATTCAATTCTCATTTCGAAATCAATACCTAAATTCTGATTCCTTCACATATTTTCATATTTTATTCACATATTCCCCACAAATTCACATGTGTGAATCTGCATATTTTCTGCATAAGGACACATATGTTCTCTTGTGATCTCTTTGGTTAGATGTGAGTCATATTGCTTTCCTTCCTAATGTGACGCATATATTTTCTTGTTGCCTCTTAAGTTGGATGTGAGTCCCAGTCCTTTCCTCCTCAATGTAGTAGATATTTTCTTCGTCATCAATTGGGTTGGATGTGAGTCCTAGTGCTTTCCTTCCTAACACGACGCATATATTTTCTTGTTACCTCTTGAGTTGGATGCGAGTCTCAGAGCTTTCCTTTTCAATGTAGCATATATTTTTCCCATCATTTCTTAGGTTGGATGTGAGTCATAGTGCTTTCCTTCCTAATGTGACGCATATATTTTCCTGTTACCACTTGAGTCGGATGTGAGTCCCAGAGCTTTCCTCCTCAATGTAGCATATATTTTTCCCGTCTCCTCTTGGGTTGGATGTGAGTCCTAGTGCTTTCCTTCTTAATGTGACACACATATTTTCTTGTTACCTCTTGAGTTTGATGTGAGACCCAACACTTTCCTCCTCAATGTGAAACATATATTCTCTTATCACCTCTTGAGTTTGATGTGAGTCTCAGCGCTTTCCTCCTCAATGTGATGCATATATTCTCTTGTCGCCTCTTGGGTTGGATATGGGTCCTAATGCTTTCCTTCCTAACAGGACGCACATATTTTCTTGTTACCTCTTGAGTTGGATGTGAGTCCCAGCGCTTTCCTCCTAAATGTATCACATATATTCTCTTGTCGCCTCTTGGGTTGGATGTGAGTCCTAGTGCTTTCATTCCTATCATGACGCATATATTTTCTTGTTACCTCTTGAGTTGGATGTGAGTTCTAGCGCTTTCCTCCTCAATGTAGCACATATATTTTCTTGTTACCTCTTGAGTTGGATGTGAATCTTAGTACTTTCCTTCCCAATGTGATGCATATGTTTTATTGTTACCTCTTGAGTTGGATGTGAGTCTCAACGCTTTCCTCCTAAATGTAGCACATATATTCTCTTGTCACCTCTTGGGTTGGATATGAGTCTTAGTGCTTTCCTTCCCAATGTGATGCATTTATTTTCTTGTTAACTCTTGAGTTGGATGTGAGTCCTAGTGTTTTCCTCCTCAATGTAGCAAATATTTTCTTCGTCATCTCTTGGGTTGGATGCAAGTCTCAGTGCTTTCCTTCCTAATGTGACATATATATTCTCCTTGTCACATGTTAGTTTGAATATAACTCCCTATTGGTAATTCAAACTGGTACAGTCCTTTCTTTCTGGTGTAATATCCTTTTTGGTTGCCCTCTTCTACACCGTTGTTACCCTTTTGAGTCGGATGTGAGCCTCTGTGTTTTCCATCTTGATTTGGTCCTCTGACACAATCCTATTCTCATCTTCTGAAATCAGTTTCAAGAACACCTTAAATGGATTATGGCATCTGATTATTATTTTTGGATTGATACCCAAATTTCAATTCTCACCTCGGCATCACTTATATACTGACTCCCATCCTTTATAAATACCTGAAATTTCAGAACTCAAAATTCACTCTCCAATCCCCAGCAAGAGTCCCTACTCCTTGATTTCAATCAGACGATCACCTGCTAATTCCCTAATAGAAACAAATCACACACACAGCTCTACACATACTTCCGGGCTTGTTGACATAGGAGTTTGTATTGGTTTTTATTGATCTCGTCGATCAATGCTAATATGTGCGGTGTGCTTGCCCAGCACACCACATCTATTGGGGGTCCATTTGTTCACCTCACTTTTGGTTGAGGTTTAGTTTTTTCTCCTTAGTAGCCTAAGGTCTAGCCATAGGACTTTCCTATTGATTATTCTTAAAAAACTAGACAATGAACCCTCGCCATTAGAAATTTTAAACTCTTCTCTACTCAACTTAAAGTTCCACATATTGGTCATAACCTCTAGCACTTAGTAGGTGGGGTCACTATGGGGGAACTCACACCCTTAGGACTGCTGGACCTTAGGATTGACCCTGGGTGTTGGTCTAGGGCTTAAGGCACTCGCAATCACTCACTACCCTAAACCCATAATTTCCTGACTTTCATCCCTTGATAGTTTTGGGAGACCCATGTAGGCGGTCCCTTAAACCCATTAGCCCTAGGCTAGGGTTTGGCTAAGATCACTACATGGAGGACCCAAAATGGGGTTTCCATTTGATGGTGGTTGGCACTCCAACTCTACCAAGATATCCAACCTATTCTTTTTCCCCTAAATTCCCCCAAATTACCTATATACCTTTGGGAGCCCATTTTTTGCAAAAATTCCCAAATCTACCCAAAATACCCAACTTGGTTCAACAAAATCATTTCAAGCACCTTGATAACACCCAAAATTGGCAAAATTACCAAAATGCCCCCTCCTTAGCCCAAAATTCCAAAAATTCTTAAAAAATATCAAAAATTTCCCAATCCTCCCAAATATTCCCAATTTCATTTTTCTCAACTTCTATATGACCCAATTTTGTCAATTTGACCACTTTTGACCAAAACCCCCAAATTATCTTTTAAAGGCCCATTTTTTTCCAAACCTAACCCAAATGTCTATCAAATTGGTCTTAATTTCCCCCAATTTCAATTCTAAACTTAAATTCACCCTTGATATGACCAATCTAGATCAAATCTAAGCATAATTGGTCCATGATTTGAACTTAATTTTGATTTAGACCAAAAACCCAATTTTGACTCTATGACTTGGATCCACCAAATTGAACCCATGGCCTACTCTATTTGTCACAATTTGTGTTTGAAAAATCTTAAAAAATTTTCTACACATTAATATTAACCTTCAAATTGCCTTGATGAAGCCCCAATTTCATTTAATTTCAATTTAAGTCAAAAAATCCCCATTTTTGCCTCAAATTAGTCATGTCCCCAAACTTCACCAAATTGATGGCCTTAACCTCATAATTTCCACTCTATGTTTCATGAAAAATCTTCACAACATCTTGCTTGATCATGTGGATCATTCAATTTGGACTTAGCCCAAGGCTAGCTCAACCTAGACCCATGTTTAACCCAACATGCCTAAATTGACCAAATTCCAAAAATCCATCAAATTGACTCACCAATTGAACTCAAAATCACTTCAACCCTTCACCAAAAATCTTCATAACAATCATCTACACAATGTTGATCAATCAATTGGGTCAATTAATATGGTTAGACTAGCCCAAACATAAGTTTTGATCACTTGGACCCACTTTGAACCCATGCAATAAAGGTGGCCTAACTATCCTAAAGTCATCAAATTAATGACTCCAGAGTCATAAGTTGGGACCCTAGTGACCAACCTAAACCCCATGAAACCACCTAAGCTAAGCCATGGACCAAAGGTACCCTAAATCAAGGGATTTAATGCCATATTTGCTTAAGCCTTGGATATTTTTGCCAAAATAAAGCCTAAAATCATTAAATTATTGTGACAAATTCCCCTGGCTCACTTGACCTCCCTAGCCACCTCCCCTGGCCGACCAGTCGGCCTAGTGGCTGAAAAATGGCCAAATCGAGAGCCACCCCCATGGAATTAAACCCAATTCAAACCTAGAGGCCACCTCATCCAAATTGAAGCTTAGAGCCTCTCTGCCCTCCACCTAGGCAGCACATTTCACCCCCCCAATTGGCAATGGCAGCAAGCTTAAAGCCATTTTTATCAAATGCTCCCCTCCACGACCATGGAGAGAGAGCTGAAAATTTTTGTAAGAGAATTCCCCAAATTAATCCCAAAGCCTCTTTGAGACCTCCTCAGTGCAACCCAAACACCACATTGCCCTGAATCCCCTTGCCAGAGCCCAATTTTTGAGCTCAAAACCTTGCTGGAGAAAGCACAAAGCTCTCCACACCTCTAAACCCCACCAAACTCAAATTAAACTCACCCACACATTCACAACATTGAAAGAAGCCAAAGCTCCATAAAATCCCCCTTCCATCGAGCCCCTAGTATAGACTTTGATCAACACCTGAAACCGGCCTTTGTCAAATTTGGGCCTAGGCATTTCGCCATAGCAAGAGGCTTAATCCCTAGCTTCTTTGGACCCCAACGAACGTGTCGAGACTCTTTGATCGAATCTTCCCTTCTTAGAATAAAGGTATTAACCTCTCCTCCTCCTGAGCCTATTTAGATTCTCCATTTGATTAGGCTTAATTTAATTGCATGAATACTGTATGGATATGTTCGTCTCACTTAGACGAGTTGATAGGATCAAACCCAATGTGATTTGGTTGAGTCTAGGCTGAGATCTTAGGGTTTTAGTGTGGACGGTCAGGGATCACTCTATCGGGGACGATGACAGGGAGCCGACCGATCGCACGTGTATTGGATGGATGGAGGAGATCAAGCCGGACAACGTTTTCTTACAAGAACTACGGTCGAGTCAGTGGCTACGTGGATGGCGGCGTCCAACTAGAGCGCGCCACGCGTGCTTTTGGAGCTGCCTAGGATACAGTCAGCGTCGCACGCTTAAATAGAAAGATAGAGATTTTCTTATTTAAATTAATAGCCCTTTCCTTAAAACATCATATCTTGATGTATAAAAATCATAAAAATAAAATAAAAATACCCTCTTGATTAGTGAACATACAAGAATAATGTGGAAATGATTTGGAGCCTATTTGATGCATACTTTTTTTTAATTAATTAAACACTGATTTGAATGTTTTGATTCTTCATGCAAGTAGTAATATCACCATGGCTTGAAATTTTAGCATGTTGTTGTCTGTATTTTAGGAAACATCCTCTGATTTTTCTAAAGTCAGAGGGGGTTGCTAAACAGAGATCCATTTTTTTCCAGTTTATGTCTATTATTTGCATAAATTAATCATGATAATTAGCATGTTGCTCAAGAAATTCCAAGAAAATTTTGGAAGGTTCACTATGATCAAAGGATCCCTTAGAAATAATTTCATGAGTTAAGTCATTAAGAATACACTTAATCTTCACCAACCCTAAAAAACAAATAAAATTAACTTTGAAAAATACAAACAACAAAATGACTTAATTTTTATCTCCACTATTGTTTAGAATCCAGAGAACTCACCATAAAGAATGCAAAGTATTTTGAGTTCATTTGGTAACTTAAGTTGATTTTTAAAGATAAATATCATTTTAGTACTTAAATGATTTTTAAAAAATCAAAATATAACTCAAGACTTTATAAAAACTTATTTTTTTAGCACTCTGAGATAAGCGGTATTTTCTAAAAATAAAATCATATTTAAAATAAAAACTTGATTTTTAGCCTTTTTTTAAATATTCAAATAATTAATAATCCATAAAAATCACAAAAATAACAAAATTCATGGAAATGTTCTAAATTGTTTCTGAAGCACTTAGGAATAATTAGGATATTTTTCTTGATTTTCTAAATAAAAATATTGAATTTTAAAGCTTGAAAATAATTTTTAAAGGCTAAAATGGTTTTTCAATAAAAATAATTCTAATAAATCAAATAAAACTCATAAAAATATAAAATTTTCTCCTTTGGGTTCTCTGACCCTGGGAATATTTTTTAAAAGTAAAAAACTTAATTTTACCCATTTAAAATATTTTATATTTAATAAATACCCTAAATTTTAAAATAATTCTTAAAATTCAAATAAAATTCAAAAAATCAAGAAATTTGGTCCAAAGACTTCTCTAGTCTACATCTACATCCAATAAAAATTTCAAGGGATTAGAATTTACCATGGTCAAGTTAATAATTTTCTTTACAAAAACTTATTTTTCCATGAAAATAATTATATAAATTAAATTAAATTTTAAAAAATCACATTCTTTTCCTCTGATGTCTTAACTGGCCCATGAATGAGGTAGGATAAAAATTTCAAAATCATTTGGATTAAATTTGATGAATTATTAAGTGCTAGAGCCTTAAGGGCAAATGTGTAATTTTGGAAATTTAGCCTTAATTAACATTTAGGCTTAATTCACAAGGAGGGAAAATGGGTAACCTCTAATCTTAATCAATTTATTTGATGTTTGAAACCCAAAGGGGTTAGGAGCGAAATGGGCAACCTCTGATCTTAATTTGGATGTTTGAAACACAAGGGGTTGATTGGTAGAAACCAACCTCACTTTCTTAATTTAAAAGATAAGTTAATAAATTTCTAGATTGTTAAAATCTTGAAGTTTATTAAAATAAAATGAACCCACGACTTAAGGGTATGACTTTCGAAGTCAATAATTAATCAGTTTCATACAGCTATTTGATTTTTAAATGAAATTCAAATAATAAATCATGACCACCTAAAGCTTAACCTTTTCAAAAACTAATTAAGACACTCATCTAAGTCTTAAAGGCTTAGTAGTAATCTAAGTTAAATCAAGACTGATTAAATGAGGATTAGTAAAACAAACACAATTAAAATTAAAACATCTTTCAAACACTACAAGCCCAATTAGGACTAAAATTTGGCTAAGTGTTCCAACAACATTAACTTGCCTATTTAACGGTCTTCACCCACATAATCTTCAAAATGAAATTACAAATGATAATTACCTTACTCTTAGGGATAATTGATACATCAATGTTCATTGAGCATTAGGGTGTTTATAGGATGAAATTATTAAGCAATATAATAAGTTTAAATGAGCTCGAGGCTTTTCACCATATGGTAAGAGGGAAGAACGGACCTGCTTCTTCCTCTTAACCAGTTGGATACCTCAAAGAGCTACTAAGCTTAATATGTTTTGCTTGACAACTATCATCCTTAATCAAAATAATAAGGACCCACCAAGATATGACCTAGGGTTAGGTAGGTCGCCAAACTTTACTTTCATGTTTCATACAAAATGNTTTAAACTTAATATTTTTCGCTCAATGAAATCATCTTTAATTAAACTTTTAAGGACTCACCAAGATATGACACAAGGTTAGTAAAATTACCAAAATTTTACATTTCCTGCTCTTCATAAACTGTCTTAACATGCATTTTAAGTTTTAGTTGGTGGAACGAGAAGACTCGCGAGATACGCTTTTACAGTTTATAGTGCCGTCTTTCCTCTACCTTTTCCTTACATGTTCCATGCTTGCATTTACCTACAAAAACTTGCATCTTAACCATAACCATAACCCAAAACCAAAACTAAAATCAATAAAGATAAAATTCACTGCCACAACATGCAAAATATAAAACAACTTAAAATTTAAACACAAACATCACATAAAACCGTAACTTCAACTTAATTAAGATGTCTCTATCGGATGATCGGGAATCCCTCAGAGGAGGTAACCTACGGTTACTNCAAAATGCCTTAACATGCCTTTTAAGTTTCAAGTGGTGAAACGAGAAGACTCGTCAGGTACGCTTTTACAGTTTTAAGCGTCATTTTTCTTGTACTTTTATGCTATACCTTTGTGCTTATACAAACTTGCATGCTAAACAACAATGTTACCCTGCTTGAAAACTAAAACTATCAGGATAACAACAAAACCAAAATCAAAACTAAAACTAAAATCAACCAAGATAAAAATCATCGTCACAACATTCAAAATATAAAACAACTCAAATTTTAATCACAAACATCACACAAAACTATAATTGCAACTAAATTAAGATGTCTCTATCGGATGATCTGGAATTCCTCGGAGGAAGTAACCTACGGTTGCTAACGAGGCTTCCCACGGTCTAAATGAAATTATGGAACTCATGAAGGTAACCTACGGTTGCTAACGAGGCTTCCCACGGTTTAAATGAAATTATGGAACTCATTAATATGAGTTTAGTAAATTCATTTGGACTAAGTGATTCCAATAGAAAATAGTGATGCCGGGACGAGAGTTTAGTAAATTCATTTGGACTAAGTGATTCCAATAGAAAATAGTGGTGCCGGGACGACGGTTTCATAAGTTCATTTGGACTAAGTGAATCCAATAAAAAATAGTGATGCCGGAACAAGGGAACCGTCGGACTAAGCGAATCCAATAGAAAATAGTGATGCCGGAACGAGGGAACCGTAGGATCCTAACCTGACTAAGTGAATCAAATAGAAAATAGTGATGCCGGAATGAGGGAACCGTAGGATCCTAACCAACCGGAATGAGGGACTTTAGTAAATTCATTTAAACTAAGTGAATCCAATAAAAAATAGTGGTGCCGGAACAAGGGAACCATATGATCCTAATTGATGTTGCTTTAATCAACTTTAGCGTGCCCCTATAAAATTTAAAGAACTTCAACCATAGGGCCACCTGATTTGACATCATAACTTGACACACTAGAAAACTCAAACTCATCATGGCAAGGAGCTTGGAGCTAACATGGTGGGCAGTATGACCATCTTCAACAGCAAAATCTATCTTCCCTAACTAAACCAATCTTCCTTCCTTAGATATAAGCAACAAAGCCATAGAACTTTGAGGTTGTTTGCTTATGCAACGTAAATCCTCACCTTATCTTTAGACCTTTGTACAACCCTACTATACAATATAAGCCCTAACTCGTCTTAGGATTCCGAGGTTGTCGTTTGTCACGACCTAAATCCTCACATCTTCCAAGCTATTTGTGTGATCGTTTCACACGAATGTAAGCCCTAACCATTAAAATTGGCAGGATGAAACACCTAAATATTTCTCTTCAAAACTGAAGCCAAACATTTGGATAGCTTGGGAAGTCACTGAGGTTCTCCTCTGGATCCATGACA
>JXCR01135424.1:195597-217860 GCA_002079205.1 Phalaenopsis hybrid cultivar
GTATCTATCTCGAAAGATAAACATAAGACTTGATAGTGAGGCTCAATCAAATAAACTAAGAAATATATGACATCCATTTGGTCTATGAAACTATTTTATGTTGACCAACAAGTTCCCCTATTTAATAAGAAAAATTAAATAGGTTTTATATTAAGCTGGGTTCTTGAAAATTTCCTATAAAGGCAAGCCTTTATAGTTAATTACATCTAATTGAAGTTACCTAAGAAAAGCTCTCGATAAAAATCAAGGGATATTATCTTCAAGAATTTCAAAGGATATGACTATTTAAAAATATCTGACAAAGAGGTGACAAAGGGGAATGGATCAAATTTGGAACATTTATTTTGAGAATCTAAAAGAAGAAGAAGTAGAGGATGTCACAGATCTTTACGAGAACGTCTACGACATCCAAAAGTTATCCTACTATTTGGCTTCAATTTAGAGGAGAAATATTTAAGTCTTTCATCCTTCCAATTTTATTAATTAGAGCTTACATTTGTGTGAGACAATCCCATAAACAACCTGGAAGATGTGAGGATTTAGGTCGTGACAAACGCAACCTCGGAATCCTAAAACGGGTTAGGGCTTATATTATATAGCATAGCCATACAAAGGCCTAAATATAAATTGAGGATTTATGTCGCACTAGGCGAACAACCTCAAAATCCTATTGCTTGTTGTTTAATTCTAAGGAATGATTTAGCTTGTGTAGACATTTTTTGCTGTTAAAGATGGTCGTGCTACCCACACTGCTAGCTCCAAGCTCCTCGTTGTAGTAAGTTTAAGTTTTCTAATATGTCAGGTCTTGATGTCAAATCAAATATTTTTAAAGTTTATAGTTATTTAAATATCATGGGGGATGTTAAAGTTTATTAGAACGACACTGGTTCAGATCTCAAGGTTCCCTCATTTTGGTATCACTATTTTATCTTGAATTTACAAACCCATTTAAACCAGGTAGATCTCATTAGCAACCGTGGGTTTACCTTCTCCGAGAAACTCTCGTAAATTTGAAAGGACATTTTATGTTTAGTAAAATTTCAAAGGATTTATCATTACCTCTGAAATAGTCTGTTTTAGGTTTTGAAAATGTTGATTAATTTAAAAAGTTGTTTTGATTTTGTAAGAAAAGTAGAGTACACACCCAACCAGTTATGAAATTTTGAAGCTAAAGTAAAACGACAGGAATTAAATAATAGTGTAAAAGCATACCTGTCATCTTCTCGGCATTCCTATTGAAAGATTAGCTTTTGCAACATGTATATAATTTTGCAGAAATTTAAATAAATTGCAGGAGTAGATGAAAGTGTATCTAACAGACTCCAAACTATGAATTATTAACTCCTGAAAGATCTTAATGGATGATTTTAGAACAAAATTTAGCAAGTTAAATTTGTCCTTCAAAATATCCAAGAGATTCTAAAGCGTTCGGGGAATGACCTGGAACTGCTTTAAAGATTCCTTGAAACATTTGAGTTCATTTGGAACTTATCATATTATTCTACTAATCATCCCAGGTCAAATTAAAATTACCCCATTACTCAATAAACTTTAACATTTTAATTATCCCGAGGACTGGGTACTCAATTAATCAGTTAATATTTCACTTACAAGTTATGTAGGTGAATGTCATTAAAGCAAGTTTCAGTCATTAAAGATCTTTGTACCCATCACTAAAGTCGGGCTTGTAATTTTAATCATCAATCTTATTATCCTCTAAATCCCATCAAATGAATTAAAAATCAAGCTTAGATCACTACAAAGCCCTTTAAATTTTAAAGGAGAAATATTGGCAAATATTAAAATTTTAATTTAGGTGATATGGATTTTGATTAAAAGAAGTCATATCATCATTAATTGTGGGCTTAATCATAAGAGAAACATCATCTCCTTAGCTTAAGCCAATCACTTGGAAACCTTTTGATTTTGATTAACTACGAAATTCTTATAATTTAGAAAATTTCTAATTTTATTCTTATCATGGAAATGTGGCAAGTTGGTTTCTACCTTTTACCTATTATGTTTCAATCATCCAAAAATATTAATTAGAATCAAAATTACTCATTTTCCCTTTGGATTAATTCTAACGTTTGATTAAGGAACCAAAAATCCAAAAAAAGCACTTTACCCTTGGGGCTCTTTACCTCGTAACTCAATATGCACCACTAAAATGACTTAAGAGATTTTAGAGTACCCTATCCATAAAGAAATTAAAACATCAGAGGAAAAAAATTGTGATTTTCAGATTTTAATTTAAATAATTACTAGTGTCAACTTTAGAAAATAGGATTTTCAAAATTAATTTATTTAATCAATTAAAATAAATATTTTGGTTTATGAAAAAATTATTAAAGTTTTATTTAGGTCAATGAAATACTTAGACAACATTTTATGATTTTTTGAATCAAATCTATAATTTAGTTTTATAATTATTTTATTATTTGTATGATTAATTTGAATAGAAAAGTTTTTTTTTATTTACAAAAATCATTTTTTATATTTTTATAAAACCTCTTTGAGTCCAATGTTATAATTTTATATTTTTATGATTTTTAATTTATTTATTATAATTATTTTAACAAAAAAATATTAAAAAATGTCTTTTAAGCCTTTAAAAATTTATTTTTTAAACTTTGAAAAATTAGAAACAAATGTTTTAATGAGACTTAAGTGATCAAGAAGCCATCAGACACATTTTAAATATTTTTGTATTTTTGAAATTTTAAACTATTTTTAATTATTTTTTAATTCAAAATATTGGACAAAAATCAAGTATTTTATCAAAAATTACTTCTATTTTTTCTAAGTGCTCCTGGTCATAAGGAACTCAAAAAACCACTTTTCATAATTTACTAAATGTATTTAATTTACCTTATTTATTTTTTGTACAAAAATAAAATATTTCTTAGAAAAACAAGTTTAGTATTTAAACTTAATCAAATAATTTTTAAATTTTTACAGTGGGTTAACATTATTTTTATGCACAATGTGAAATTGATTTTGTTGATTTTTTATTAAAATTTAATTTACATAAATTATTACAAGATATACAAACTTAATTAAATACAGAAATTTACAAAATTATTCAAGGCATCATGATATTTTCCTAAGCTTCTCTAATCACGAGAAACCTACTAAAATTTATTCCATAATTTTTCAAGTGATGTTTCAATTTATACAATTAATTTAAGCCAAAATAATCATCTTAGCTTGAAAATTAGGGTTAGAAGCACAGAGATGTCCTTTGACCTTGAAAAAATTGGAGAGCATAGACTCTATCGTGAGGAACAAACCTTGAAAATTTCAAGCTATGGTGAGCAATGCTGATTCATAATGAATTGAAATACTACAAAGAGTATTTAATTAATTAAAAAACAAAGAGTTGTCAAATAATTGTATTTTTGGTCCACATTATTCTCCTCTATTCAATGAGCAAAAGGACATTTTTATTGTTATTTTTATGATTTTTCTATACAAAATTATGATTTTTTAAAGTTTTGGAATTAAAATAAATCATAAATCACTAATTTTCTACTTATCAAGCTCATGCGCCACGTCAACCTCTTTTGCCCCGAGCTTTACCGGCGGGGCTCCGCAATTTGACGTCATCAAACACAGAAGCTATCACACGGCCCATGGTTCAGATACCAAGAGTTTGTCTAGCTTGATCTCCTCCACCAATCGAATAAACACGTGATCAAACGGCTCCCCGTCATCGTGCCCGAGTGACTTATCCCATTAGTCGTTCAACTTAAAACCCTAAGATCTCCCGCTGGATTGAACCAAATTGAATAGGGTTTGTTTCTAAACCTTCTTCTACTCAAGCCAAACATATATATATGGCTTATACAGTATGAAATACAACAAATATGTATGGAGAATCAAAATAGGCTCGGATTGTGGTTAGAGCTTTATACCATTTTTATGAGAGGGGAGGCATCAGTCAGATGGTTATAGCTACTTTGATTCAGTCCAACGAACCTCCAAATGAACTCCTAGGCTCTGGTAAATTGCTAGGTATGATTTTGATCAAGGCCATTTTTAGGTGTTGATGTAGAGCTAGGTTAGAAACTGTTTAAGATGGGACTTTTGTGGGAATCAACTCCTCTCACTCTGGTGATGGTGTGAGCACAATAATTGAACTTTGATGGACTGTGGAGGTGTAGGAAAATATGTCCTGATTTGAGCGGAAATTTTGAACCAAAAATTGAGCTCTCAAAGTGCGAACCAGAGGGGAAAAATAGTGGGATTTAGTTGAGGAGTTTTTGGAGAGTCTCTGGAAACAATTGGACAGAGTTTTCCCAAGGAATTTGCTATCTCTTTTTTATGGCCATGGAGGGGGTGTTTTATATAGAAGAGGCTAATGTGGCTCTCAGGCCAAGCTGAGGTGGCCAGGGTGTTGCTTAGATGGAGGGAAGAAAGGCCCTAACAACTAATCAAGCTTAGCCAGCTCATGTGAGTTCAATTTTGGGTTTTAGCCAACTTGGGCTCTTTTGGGGTGATTGTATCCAGTAGCTGATGTGGTGGCTGGCTAGGGTCTGGTCACTTCTTAGCTCAGGGAGGTCAAGAGGTGGCTAATTATGATTAACTCCCAAGGGTAAGCAATGATGGCAAATATATTTCAAGTTTAGGCCAAATATGGAGTGAAATCCTTAAATCAAGGGACCAATGGTCCATAGCTCATGTAGGGTGGTCTAGGTGAGTCTAGCCTGGTCACTAGGGTGCACTTGGTGGCTAGAGTGGTCCTTGGTTGGCCAATTTAGCTTTGTTAAGTAAATTTTGGGTCATGGGTTCAATTTAGGTCAAATTGGCTTGAAGTTGGGTTTGTCTTGGGCTAACCATAACATTAGACTTAAAGAGTTTAGGAAATATTTGGAGTGATTTTTCAAATTGATTTGGAGGGTTGATTTGAAGGACTTTAGACATTTGATCAATTTGGGGATGTTAGGTTAGACTTGAATTTAGGTTAGGCTAAAATTAGGCTAAGTCCAAATTGAGGGGATGTTATGAAGAGTTCTCAACATTAATTGGGTGTCAATTTGGGATTTGGGCATTCAATTTGGTGACATTTGGAGACTTGGCTAAATTGGGGCAAAATTGGGGGTTTTGGATTTGAGTAAATTTGGGCTCAAAGTATGGGTCAATTGGGGCTCTAAATAGAGTTTAGTCATGATTAATTTAAGTTTATAATTGAAATTGGGTGAATTAAGGTAATTGGGCCTTTAACGGTAATTTGGGGCTTTTGGCCAAAATGGGTCAAATTGGTGAAATTTGATTTTGGGGACATTTAAAATGATTTTGAAGGTTTTGATAAAGTTTGGGCCACCAAGGGTATTTTGGTAAGTTTTGCAATTTTGTGTGTATTTTGGTAAATTTGGCAATTTTGGGAGGTTTTGGCAATTTAGGTGGTTTCAAATGGTTTGAGATGATTTTTTAACAAATTTGGGTGCTTTGCATGAAATTGGGTATTTTGGTCAAAATTGGGGTTTGGGGGAATTTTGGTAAATTGGGTAGATTTGGGGGGCAAAAGGCTAAGTTAGGTATTTTAGTGAAATTAAGGTGCCAACCACCCTTTTTGAGCTATGGACCAATGGAATCTCCATTTGGGTCCTCTATGTACTAGTCTTATCTAAATCCTAGCCTAGGGATAGTGGGTCTAGGGGACCATCTACATGAGTCTCCTAAAAGATCAAGGGATCAAAGTTAACAAGTTTGGGTTTAGGGTTGTGAATGCGGTGTAATGTGCAAGTGGGTGATAGTGTATGCACTAGCTCAAGACAAACACCCAGAGTCAACTCTAAGGCCAAGCAATTTTATGGAAAATCTCCTTTAGCTCCCTTATAGTTGCCCCACCTACTAAATGCTAGAGGTTAGGACCGATATATGAAACTTCAAGTTGAGCAAAGAAAAGTTTAGAATTTCTAATGGTGAAGGTTCCTTTCTAATCCTCTAGGAATAGTCAACAGGAAAGTCCTGTGACTAGACCCTAGGATACTAAAGAGGAAAAACTAGACCTCAACCAAAAGTAAGGTCAACAAATGGACCCCCAATAGGTTGGGTGTGTCGGGCAAGCACACCACGTGTATTGGCGTTGATCAACGAGATAAAAAAAAACCAACACAGACTTCTAAGTCAACAAACTTAGAATGAAGAGTAGAATTGGGTGACAATTGTTTTTTTCATGGAGAACTAGCAAGTGCACACTCGATTGAAATTAAGGATTTGGAACTCTCATCAGGGATTAGAGGGAAAGTAAATCTAAAAATGACCACGACGATCATGATGAAGATGAAATTTCAATTTGATTGTTAGAAAACTTTGATTTTTATTGCAATGGTTTGGAAGGATGGGAATCATAATTTAGGTACTGACCCCAAAAAGAGAATAGGAATTTAGGTACAAACCTCGAAAGGAGGGAATCAAAATTTAGGTACTGACCCCGAGATGGGAATTAAAAGTTAGGAATTAAGTCCATAAAGAGAATCTGATACCTTACTCCATTTAAGGTGGTCTTAAACCGATCTTAAAGAATTGAGAATAAAGTATCTTACTCCATTTAAGGTGGTCTTAGACCTATGTCTAAAGATTTGAGAATAGGATGCCTTACTCCATTTAAGGTGGTCTTAAACCTATCTCTAAAGATTTGGGTAAAGAATCAAATGCCTTACTCCACTTAAGGGTGTCTTAAACCAATCTTGATGGTTTGGGTAGAGAACTGGATGCCTTACTTCATTTAAGGTGGTCTTAATTTGATCTCGAAGATTTGAGAATAGGATGCCTTACTCCTTTTAAGGTGGTCTTAAACCTACCTCAAAGATTAAGAATAGGATGTCTTACTCCATTTAAGGTGGTCATAAACCTATCTCAAAGATTTAGATAGCGAATCAGATGCATTACTCCATTTAAGGTGATCTTAAACCGATCTCAAAGATTTTAGAATAGGATGCCTTACTCCATTTAAGGTGGTTTTAAACCTATCTCGAAGATTTAAGTAGAGAATTAGATGTCTTACTCCATTTAAGGTGGTCTTAAGCTAATCTCAAAGATTTGAGAATATGATGCCTTAATCCATTTAAGGTGGTCTTAAGCCTATCTCAAAAATTTTGTCACATTAGCGAAGAAAGCTCAAGGACTCACATTTAATCTAAGAGGCGGCAGAAAGATGAGATTGAGAAAGAAAGCACAAGGACTTGCATCCAACTCAAGAGCTGATAAAAAACATAACACTATGTTGGGAAAGAAAGCGTTGGGACTCACATCCGACTCAAGGGGTAGCGAGAAAATATATGGGTCACGCTATGAAGGAAAGCTCTGAGACTCACATCCAACCAAAGGCGTGATGAGGAAATTATCTTCTACTTTGGGGAGGAAAATGGTGGGACTCACATCCAACCCAAGGGATAGCGGGAAAATATATTGGTCACGCTAGCAAGGAAAGCTCTGGAACTCATATCCAATCTAAATGATGATGAGGAAAATATCAAATCTCGATACTGACCATGAGAACAACATGAAAATAATGTAGGGAATCTGTTGTGTTAAGCTCATAAATATTTGACATGTGAAGATTTACAGTGGTGAGGAAAAAATTTATGAAACTTTGTGCAGAGTGTGAAACTTCATGGGGATTGGGAGAAATTGGTGTAGACAAGGATAGTCGAGTTGCGCAAGCAAAGAGTAAGAAACCTCAAACTCGAGAGAAACAAACTCAACAAAACTTATCATTTTCTTTTCTTATTGTATTTATCAAATTTAATTATTAAAGTACATTTTCAAAATTTAATTTTTTTTGGTTGATTTTCAAAAACATGTTTAAATTTTAATATCAAACTTTTGTTATATTGTTCTTCGTTCATTATAATTCAAAACCAATGAATGGTTCCACGACTTTTTATCAATCACACAAAAGGGAAATTTGACAAACATGTTGAACTTTGAAAGAAAGTTCATTAATCTACTTCAAACAGGTGTTGCGGACTAAATACATGTTGAAGCATCAAAACAAAAAACATGTTGAATGCATCTGAAACATCATATGTTGAACACATCTAAAAAACCATATAATGAACATATCTGAAACATCATATGTTGAATACATATCTAACACATCATATCCTAAATACATATCATATATGTTGCCCTGACCTAGTACAAAAGTTGATAAAAACTATTTGTGTCCTCTGTGGGATGGGCTCCTGATCAAGCTGACCTAAAGACAAGAATTCCTTTTATGTGTACCTAGAGGTGCAACCATCTCATAGTTCATATGGTTGTAGCTCCTCTAACTCTGGATACGATCGGAACTCAAAATGTACTTTGTTGGTCCATTCTTTTGCATGTCACAGACACTCTATGGTGTTGTACCCCCAAAATGCAGTGCTTGGCTAAATCTGCTCCATTTCTTTTAAGAATTAGTACTGAATTCATCGGTAGTGAAATCTCAATAAATCCTCTGAACTCCACAAGGCCGATAATGTTGATTTCGTTTCCAAACAAAATATTACTTTTTCTCATGAAGGATATCGTGTAGAAGGGCCTTACAAAATTATGATGGTCTATATGTGGAGGAATACAATCTCCTTCATCATAGATATTGATTATACAACTATTGAGAATGCAATCTGCTAGTAGCATACTCCATCTAACCATTTTTTTATCATCTTTTTTATTTTTAGAAGTCATAGGATCCACCTCATTGTTTCTTAAGATGCCTAGGGTGTTCCCTTGCCAATCCTTAGTGAAATAATAACAACAACCACATTGGATGGTTATCCTACCTTTTATGCGCATCCAACTTTTGTGGTTCTGAATAAGTTCACTCCATTAGAAGACCAGCTCGACCTCTATCTCTCAGGTCAAAAATGTAGTCTAGAATTCTTCTTTCATCATTTTTAGAGAAGACTCCTGTATATAACTCCAGGTCTTCCAGAATGTCGACAAATTTTCCTTGTATTTCCTTCTAGAATTCAAATTCTCTCTTCTTAACTGTGTTCATCCTTTCCAGTTATGTTGTGGGGATCCTTTGAGATCATCAAGGTGGCTCTCTCATCTCTACATCTGTAGGATACCATATCTAACTTAGCTCCCTAGGTAATGGAATATATGACTCAGTGTCTGGGTAAAGTGTTTCCTGGTATCCTATGTCAGTAGCTATGAACTCCTCGAAAGAGCTGTAGTGATCTAAGTGAAGAACATTGCATGTTGGGCCTTCCATGAATGCTCCCCCTCTTGTTGCTTGAATAAGAACTTTGACGTTGCACATCGGGCAACCCCTATAAAGTTCATCTGGTACTGTTGGTAGTATTTGCTCTGCAAGAAACTCGGACTCGTCCTTCGTAACAGGTGGACTAGTAGAAGTCTCTTTCATGTAAGGATCATAAATTTTCTCCTCAGGTATCGGGGTGAATAAGTTTTTTGACTCTTTCAATCATCTCTTTTCTTCATGTAGAAAATCTTTGTGCTTGCGACGATTATCATTTCAGCATTGAGTTCTTCTTTGTGGTCATCTAGCACCCTTTCTTCATCAGCACCGATTAAATTTTTTGTTGATGTGGTTATCATGGATGATAAATGGCTAATCCTTTCCATTAGATTTTGTTGCTATATCACTTTCATCCTTATTGGCAAGGAGTCCTCTTTAGAACCAATCCTCAACAGTGAAAATAATCCTTCCTTCCCTTGGCGGCTGACTATTTCCATCAGGGGACCCTCATAGTTTACGTTGACCTGATCGAAGCCTAGGTGATCTACGATGCCACCCTAAGCTGCCCTTTCTTTATTTAGTGCGAGATTTAAGCCATCTCTAAAGGTGAAAATCAGCTTTCGTCTCAATCTTTTTTTTCCAAAAAATAGAAAAATATCAGTGCCCTGAAATTCAACATGAATAAGAAAAAGAACGAAGCAATTATTAAACACAAGTTTTAATTTGTACAGGTGCAAATTTCTTATTAAATTGATTTTAATTTAATGGAATTTCAAAATTTGAAACAAAAGGAGAAAATTAAAGTGAAAAAATTCCAAAATTTTTATTTTTTTAGGTTAATTTATTAGAAAATTTTGGACTCAGTCATAGAAACTTTGTCAAATAAATAACCCCAGAACAATCAAAATTTTAAAAGGTTGGTTTCAGACAACATCACATCGAGTAGTATGTCTTCAAATAGTGGTCATTGACAGGTAACATAGGTATTTTGCCTTAGAAATCCACCAGCTGTTAAGATCCTCCTGAGTAAACTTCCTCTATGATGAATGGTCCTTCCCAAGTTGGTTCAACTTTTTCACCTGTCTTGCAGTATGCAAGAATGGGCCTTTGAAGAATGAGAATGAGGTCACCAACTTTGAACACCCTCGGGCAGACCAATTTGTCATGAGCCTTTTCCGTCCTTGCTTGGTAAAGTTCTAAATGCTTTTATGTCTCTAGTCATTTTTCCTCGAGATTTTCCAATTCTTTAAGTCTGAGTTTTGTACTTTTTTCAGTTGTAATTTGGTTGGCGATGATAACTCTGAGAGATGGTGTTTGAAACTCTAGTGATAGTACAACCTCGGACCCATACACAAGTGTGTAGGGTGTACATTGAGTGGGAGTTGTGAATGTTTTCCGGCAGGCCCACAAAGCTTCTAACAGTTTATTATGCCAATCTCTTTTATTTTCATCCAATGTTTTCTTTAATATTTACATGAGCATCTTGTTGAATGCCTCAGCTAATCTGTTTTCCCTGAGATAGTAAATTATAGAGTACCTTCAGTTTATCCCATATCTTTTGACAAACTATTTGATATTTGTGCTCTTGACGGCTATCCTATAGTCAAAAATCACTCTATGTGGTACATTGAAACAGTAGACAATATGAATTTTATAAAATTGCATAACATTTTGTATTGTAACCTCTCATAATGCCACTATCTTTTCTCAATTGGAGAAGTAGTCTGTAGCGGAAAGAATTAATTTATGTCCCTTAGAGGATGGAGGGTCTATCGGACCTATCATGTTCATGCCCCAACACTCAAATGGCTACGAGGCAACAGTTGGGGGTAGCACATTTGGAGGTTGGTGTAAGACAACCCCATGCACTTAACAAAGGTGACACCTTCTAGTTGTATCCATGTAATTAAATATCATCACTGACCAATAATATCCAAGTCTCTTAATCTTCATTTTTATCTTTGGCCCTGACTGGTGAGCACACACAATCCGACATGTACTTCTTTGATAATATTCTGTGCTTCAGCTCTGCTCAAACATTGCAACCACATCTGATCAAATGACCTTCTATAGAGGACATCACCCACTAAAGCATATAACATAGCTCTTCTCGTGATGTGATATGCTTCAGACTTATCCTCTGGTAGCTTTCCAGTTTGTAGATATTCTATTAATAGCTTACGCCAATCTTAATTGATGTCAGCATCTGTGATCATCATTCTTTCTTCTTTTTTAAATTTGAGTAAGTTGTTGAGGTCGATCCGAGATAAAACTTATTGCCCTTATACTGTCATGTCGATGGAATCCTCCGGTGGACATGTCAGTTCCTTGGCAAGTTTTGCTAGAGTGTTGGCATAGGCGTTGTCTCCTCAAGGAATCCAGTATAGAATCACATTGGGAATCTGTTCTAACAGCTTCATTGTATACCGATGGTATTCTGCTAGTCTTGGTTTCAAAATTTTGTATTATTTAATAACTTGTTGGATAACGAGTTGTGAGTCACCACAGATGGCAATATCTGTTATATCCATTGAGATTGCCAATTCCAACGAGGTGATAAAAGCTTCATATTCTGCTTCGTTGTTTGTACACGACTCTATCAGGTGCTAGGAGAATTTCAACATACCCTTAACTGGCATGATGAAAACCAGATTAATTCCTGCTTTGCCTGGTATAACTATTTCTGATCCTTTGTCTTTTCTGGCTGAAGAAAATCCGTCAAAGTACACTTCCCAATGTCTGGCACAAGATGATTTTACTTGCAGTATCTGCTCATCTGGAAATTCATCGTTGAGCAGGGACCCAGTTGGAAATGGGTGCACTGCAAGAAAATCTGCAAAAATTTGTCTCTTGATAGTGCGGAGGTGAACAAAAGTTATATCGAATTGCAAAAGAATCATAGACCACCTTGCTAAACATCCGGAAAATTTTGGTCGGGATATCAAATATTGTAATGGATTAACTTTTGAAATAAGGGTAATTTTATGAGAAAGCATCTAATGCCTAAGCTTTTGGGTGGTGAAAATTAAAGCTAGACAATGCCTCTCAATAGGTGGATACCTTACCTCAGACGATATTAGATGGTGACTCAAGTAGTATAGTTTATTTTCCTTTCCCTCATTATTGACCTGAGCCAACATGGCTCCGAGAGAGTCGTCTAAGGCCGCGATATAAAGTTTCAAAGGTTTTCCAAGGACAGGGGTTGCCAAAATAGAAGGTTTCATTAAATATTGTGTAACATCCTCAAAAACCCGCATGCATTTCTCTTCCCAAATTAATTTGTCGTCCTTTTTAATTAATGTCGAGAAGGGATAACACCTACTTGAGAGATTAGAAATAAAGTGACTAGGATATGTCAATTTTCCTTAGAAGGAATGTAGTTGTTTCAAAATTTTGGGAGGAGGGACTTCCAAAATAGCTTTAATCTTATCCGGGTTGATCTCAATTCCCCGATGACGAACAATGAATGTAAGAAATTTCTCGGAGGTGAAACCAAAGACACACTTTAGGGGATTTATCTTAAGATTATATTATTTTAATCGTTCAAACATGATCCTCAAATTGTACAAATGGTCTATTGCTTTTGGTGACCAAATCATCCACATGGCACTCCACTTGGTTGTGAATGAGGTCGTTAAAGATCTTCATCATTACACGTTGATATGTTGCTCCGACATTTTTTAACTCGAATGACATCACTGTGTAGCAAAAGATCTCAATCGGTGTCTTGAAAGCTGTAAGTACTGCATCCTCTGGAGCCATTTTCATTTTGTTATAACCTGATGATCCATCCATGAAAGAGAAAATCTCATGCATCGATGCAATGTCCACCATTAATTATGGTATCTATAATGGAAATTCATCTTTTGGGCTTGCTTTGTTTAAATACCTAAAGTCGACACATACACAGGTTTGTCCATTTTTCTTCTTAACTGGTACAAGATTGGCTAACCATTCGGGGTATTGCTCTTCTTTTACAAAGTTGGCATCTATTAATTTCTTCACCTTGACAATGACTTGTTGTTCTATCTCGAGGCACATTCTTCTAGGAGCTTGTTTTACTGGGGCCATATCTTTGTCCACCTCGAGTTTATGAACTGCAACTTTTGCTGACAGTCTGGACATTTTATCATAGCTCCAAGCGAAGCAATCTTTAAATTTCAACAATAATTTGATCAATTCTTTGGATTTTCCTTATCAAGTAGAGAACTTATAAAGGTGGTTTGGGGCTGCTCCTCAGTCCCAAGGTTGATTTCTTTTAATTCATCCACCGTTAACTTAGTTTCTACTTCAAATTCTGATAGAGCATCATCTATTAACTGATCCTAAGAGTCATCCTCTACGTTGAGGCAATCCTCTTCCAATCTGCTAGTAACAACCATGCAAAATTTCGAGTCAGCGACTGGTCCTATAGCACCAAATTCGAGACCTTCTTTCAAGTTAAGAGTTTAACTTTCAACATTTCATAATTTTTCAAAAATTTGTAACTTATCCTTTGGCATTTGTTTTGACACATATTCCTGTTGAATTAAAATTTGTACACAAAGAGAAAAATAACCAAAAGGTAATTCCATTAATTCATTAGAATCCTCTTCTAAATTTACATGATTCTTAGAACTAATAGAAGGGGAAGCATGATAAAACTTGATCAATTTTGAACCAACACTACGAACTTCCTTGACCTCTAAACTCTCAACCTTTTGAGGGTAGATTAGAGTAAGGGTCATGGCATTCACATAGTGGTTGATCTGATCATACATCAACTCATATTCATCTTTCTCCACATCTTTCAAGGAAATTTCATACTGAGGTTTCTTCTATTTTATCATCATCATTTCTTCCTCGGAGCTTTCTTCATTAGAACTTTCTTCCATATCAGTTTTAATGGGCGGACTACTCTGTTCAACAATCATGTTGGTTCTTCCTCGTCCACATCCCCGGCCTCTATCTCGGGTGTATGGACTAAAAGAGCCTCTAGCAAGTTGTCGTGAAGAAATTGTAGTAGATTGCTGAAGCAAAGTTGAATGGCCTATTCTTTGTGATTCTTCTGAATCTTCAATTTCATTTGCCACAATTTGATGGAAAATTATATTTTCTTTGGAGGCACATAGTAGGCGGCGTCTTCTTGAATGCCTACTTCATGAACCAAAAGTGGTTGTAAATCTCCATTAATACAATGTTCTTGCCCTTCTTTGAAATACTGGATGCATTGATGTAGAGAAGACGGAAGCATGTTATATTCATGAATCCATGGTCTTCCCTGTAAATCATTTAAAGAGGTCTCTACATCGATAATATGGAATTTTGCGGTTGTTACTAGTTCTCAATTTTTCATTAATAGTGTAATCGATCTAAGGACTCTTTCTCCCTTTTGGTTAAATCCTCTTAACATCATTTTATCAGTTGTAATCACTTGAGCTTCAATATCCAAATATGCCAATGTTCGTAAACTCATTAGGTTGAGTGATGCTTTTGAATCTACCAGAACTCTGAACAATACAAAACTTTCGATATTAAAAAGAGATGTAGAGCGATCGGTTGTGGTCAGTAGTACCGAGCAACAAGTCTTCATCGGTGAAGGTTATGTCAGGAGGTTCTTTTAATGAACAAACTTCATCTGAGGATGTACTGGCCAACTGAGCTAAGAAAATCTCTAGGTCAAGCAAAGGTATTACCAGAGACTCTCTCAACTTCTTTGATAGGATCAGAGCATTGTAGATGCTTAGTTTGGCCAGCAACCTCCTAAGATGAGCTAGCATGTTATAATCCACTTTATACAATACTCCAATCTTTACTTAACTATGTGGCTCTTCCACTTGCAAAGGTGGAGGTTGCTCTTCTCAAGTTACTATTTGTTTTCCTTTATCTACTGGAGATGAACTCGGGGGTAATACTTTCCCGCTCCATAGATTCATCTCTGTGATTTCTTCTTCCTAAGATGTTGTAGGGAAAAATTCTGGTGTCTCTTTGTCTTCATCGGAGAGATCCAAGTTGATAATTATTGGTGCACCGTGGCACTCGAGGATTGGTTCCTCACTCCCAGTGATATCGTAATCGATGTTGTCAACATCTTCTTCACTCTTGTTAATGGGTTCATCGGACTTAAGTACCATTTGAGGAGCGGTTTGGGAATAAAGATCATAGTTAGATTGAGCAAAGTTAGTTACTTTATCACTAGAAATAGTTAAAACATAGCTGAAAATCATAATCATTATATTCATAATACTCAAGTGTTCAAGGAATTTCTTCCTTGAATCCAAAACAAACAATCTAACAGTGGCAGCCCCTATCGTACCTCATGTGCTATTGATCTTCATGATGTCATTCTTCTCTTTCTCTTCTACATGCATCAATTTCTCTGGCGAAATCTCCATCTTAGGCTAAACTGACTATAAACTCTGAACAACGGCTTGACCTGAAGTTGTCTGATTCTGATCCAGTATCATCTTGGATGATTTGCTCCAAACTATAATCCAACCATTCTTTTTTTGAATACGGATCTATCGAAGTGATTAGCTCGGCTGCAATCATATTTATAGAACATTTTTTAGGTTCTTTCAAATATACCTTCGGGATTGTTTTATTTATTTCTTTAAAATTTCTCTTGAGCCAGTCCTTGACGATGAAGCACCTCTCTATTGTATGTCCCAATATCATGTGCTAGGGGCAGAAATTAGGATACTCCTTCTTATCGACTTCTTCTGACTTCTTTAGTTCTAAAAATTAGAATTTGGGCTTCTTTGTTAAATTTTTTAACATCTTTGACACAGCCTCATCTTTGAAAGAATATGTCCTCCTTTTTTGTTCTTAAAGAGTTGAACTTATTCTACCTTCTGCTCGGTACTATCTGATACACCAAAAATAAATGCATTTTTAGACCCATATTTTATACTCATTTCTTGTGATATTGCACTTTAATGGAATGGATTTTTATGTTTTCTTATAGGTTGTTGATTTTTAGGACTTGAAGCAAAAAAAAGGAAGCCAAAAAGGATGGAATTTAGAGTCAAAATGGCATTTTTGAAGAAATGCTCAGCGCCGACAGTGCCAAGAGCAGCGCCGACAGTGCTAAGAGTAGTGTCGATGACGTAGACCAATAGAACATTTGATGAATTTTACTCAGCGTCGATGACACCGTTTGACAGAGAGCAGTGAATTAAATTACAAAACATTGGCGCCAACGGCGCCAATGTCAGTTCAACCCCTATTTCTAGAAGATTCGATAAATTTGGATGCTTTCTGAAGATTTTTTGGAGGCATCTATTGAAGAAGTGACTTTAGGCTTTATTTGGGGCCAAAATTGATCAAAAAAGTGACTCTTCCTTACATCTCATCGTTCCAATTCAACCTTCTATGTATCACACATTTTTCCATTTTTCATTCCACAACCATTTAGAGTTCATTATTCTTTCATTCCAAAAAAGTGACAGCTTCAGATAAGTGTTGTTTGTTTATTAGTGTTGTATGAACTTTCTTTTATATATGAAATTTGTATTTTGTTGTATCTTTCTCATGAAGTCTGAGTAATTTACTTTATCTTTCTCCCTACTCTGAGATATGGTGAAATGAAGAGATAATATGGATGTGCCAATATTAAAATATAAAATAAATTGTTATGATTTTGCAACTCCAAACTTGATTTACTTTTCAATTTGGCCAATTGAATTGTTAAAATATGTTATGAAACATATGATCCGAGAAATGGAGTATGAGTTCTACAATAGAGTGAGGATCACATTTGATTCCATGAAGGAGAATTTCATTCTTGGAATTAAGTACAAATAAATAAGGAAATGTACTTTGTTGGGTGTAGAATTGGAGAATCTTTAGAGTGACAAACTAAAATCCCCAATTAGGTTATAGTGTTTAAAAACTAAAGCGAGAGTTAGCTTTCAGGTGAAGGGAAGTGGGAGCTCTGGAGTGGTAGCCAGTATCCTCCTAGCCTAGCCACCAATTTAGGGACTAAACCTAGGATTAGCCAATGATTTTTTATAACACTATATCATGGTAGAGAATTAAAACTGCTCCTATTTGGCACAATACATATTAGAACCATTTATCTCATCTCATTTTATCCAAAATCTCATTGTAGTGGGAAAGTATGCTTTTTCATATAAGGAATCTTCATCGCATAAACATAGTTTAATAGTTTAATAGTTACTGTTTAAACTTTGTATTTCAATTTTGTTATTAGTTAACTAATTTAATTCTAATAATATCTCAACATTCAAAATTAGTGACAGTAATTTCATTTTGACTTTTGGTGAACTTCCTAGTAAATTTATCATTTCAAATTTAAGCATTTCACGTGGGATTGATATTTGAGACATAAATAGAAAGTCCTTTATTACTTGATAATGATGTGTATACTTACTTAGAATCCTAATATTAATTGCTTAAATTTCTTATTCATAAAATATTGCATCAAGCTTTTGGCACCATTGCTAGCGGAGTCAACTATATAATTTTTACACAACTATATTCTCGAGATCAAGTTTTTGGCGTTGTTGTCGGGGAAGGTAATGATAAATTAAATAGATATGGTAAATTAGGAAATTTAGAGATAATTATATAAAAAATTAAAAAAATCAAAATTCCAAAAAGGAATATATTTTTATTTAAGAGTATTTTTAAGAATTTTTCTTTGCTTATTATATTTTTGTATGCAAAATATTATATCTAAAGGTTTAGTACCTTACAATTCAGAATTAGAATGTACTATTGGAAAAAAATTGAAAACAAAAAAAATAAAAATTTAAACAAAATAGTGAATAACTTAAACAATCAAATAAACAAAAATTGATAAAGACCTTTAAAATATTATGTTAATCCGACAGCAGATGAACTTCACTTAACTATTCAAAATCCTGATGTTGCTGCTAATTCATTTTAAGCTTAAACCTGCTATTATCCAAATTATACAAAATAATCAGTTTAAAGGAACACCTACTGAAGATCCAACTTTACACCTTGCTAGTTTTCTTGAAATTTATTTTACTTTTCAATATGACAGAGTGTCTAATGATGTTGTTAGGCTTAGACTTTTCATTTTTCATTAAGGGATAAAGCCAAGGGTTGGTTAAATTCATTAGCACCTGGATCTATCAGAACTTGGGGAGAACTATCACAAAAATTCTTTGCTAAATATTTTCCTCCCTCAAAACTGCTAAGCTTAGAAATGATATTACATCTTTTTGTCAGTTTAAAGGGGAACGATATATGAAGCTTGAGGAAAGATTTAATGATCTTCTTAGAAAATTTCCACACCATGCTCTAAAAAATTGGTTAATAATTCGAACATTTTATAATAGATAAGTAGGATCACTTAGATCTATTATAGATGTTGTTGCAGGTGGATCACTAATGTCTAAACCTTTAGATGAAGCATATTCTTTAATTAAAGAAACGACTACTAACAATTTTTAATGACCCTCTAAGAGGGTAAATCCTAAGAGAGCAGCTACTATTCATGATTCTGATGCAATGTCTATTTTAGCATCTCAAATTGCTACTATTTCGAAAAAGATTGATCAAATAGGAGTGACCTATTCTCAAATACCCCCAGTATTAGAGAAAAATTCACTAGGACAAATCATTGATACTCAATCATCTTATGAAACTTTAAATGTTATAAATAATCAAAATAACAATCCCTATTCTAACTTTTATAATCATGTATGCCAAATCACCCTAATTTTGGTTGGAATAATTATAACAATTTAATGAATCCCTCTGGAAATTTGAACAACTAAGGAAATCATAGTTATAGAACTTATTATCCTTCTGGATTTAACTATAATCCTAACCCAAAAGTTAAATAAAAGAAATTGATGATAGAAGAAGTAATCTTTAACATGGCAATTCAAATACAAAATCAAGGGGCTGCTATTAGAAATAATGAAAATCAATTAGGATATATTGCTACTGCACTCAAAAACAGACCTTCTGGAATTCTTTCGAGTGCGGTGCAAGTTAATTAAAAAGATCAAAATAAGGAGAAAATTAAAGTTATTCAATTACGAAGTGGAAATGAAGTTGAAAATAGGATCTAAAGAGAAACTGAAGTTGATGAAGAGAAGGAAGAAATGGAAAGTGGACAAAATGAAAATGAACAAACATAAGGTCCTTTAGAAAAACCATTACCTTCGTTTCCTCAAAGACTGAAGCAGAAGAACAAAGATAAACAATTTACAAAATTTTTGGAAATCCTTAAGAATTTAATGATAAACATTCCTTTTGTTGAAGCTATGGAACAAATGCCAAGTTATGTGAAATTTATGAATGATATACTAAACAAGAAAAAGAAGTTTACAGATCATTAGATCGACGCACTCAATGAAGAGTGTAGTGTTATTATTCAAAAAAAGCTTCCTGAGAAATTAAAAAATCATGGTAGTTTTACTATACCTTGTGCTATTGGTGAAAAGTTATTTAGAAAAGCTTTATGTGATTTAGAAGCGAGTATCAATCGTATGCCTTTATCGATCTTTAAATGTTTAGATTTGGGAGAGAAGTCCCATACTACTGTAACTCTTTAGTTAGTTGATCGGTCATTAACTTATCCAAAAGAAGTTATAGAAGATGTATTAGTAAAAGTGGATAAATTTATTTTCCATGTAGACTTTATAGTATTGGATATGGAGGAAGACAAATAAATTCTTAATAATTTGGGGAAACCATTTCATGCAACAGGGAGAGCTATGATAGATGTGCAAAAAGGAGAATTAATAATAAGTTTTAATTATCAGGAAGTAACATTTAATATTGCAAAAGCTATGAAATATCCAGAAATAGAAAAAGATAGTCAATGTTTAGGATGGAAGTAATTGATTATTTGAGTAATGAGAAATTTAAGAATGAGTGTGAATACAAATTAAAGCAAGGAGACTTTTTTGAAAATAAGGATGAAATAAAAGAAGAACATTTGGATTATATTTAGGGAAAATTTGAAACTTTAGACTTGTTGGAAAATGATAATAAAAATCTTATTCCTTCATATATTAAACCACCTGAACTTGAACTGAAAATATTACCTGCCCATTTAAAATATGTGTTTTTAGGAGAGTCATCTACATTGCTTGTTATTGTATCTTATGAATTAACTGAAATTCAAGAACAAAAATTAATAGAGATGTTGAAAAGATATAAAAAGCCTTTTGGATGGACTTTAGCAGATATTAAAGGAATTAGTCCTTCTATTTGTATGCACAAATTTCTATTAGATGAACAATATGAACCTAAATTTGATCCTTATAGGAGATTAAACCCAATAATGAAAGAAGTTGTTAAATAAGAAATCTTAAAATGGTTAGATGTTCGAATTATATATCAAATTTCAGACAGTGCTTGGGAGAGTCCAATTCACTCTGTTCTGAAGAAAGGAGGAGTGACCGTTAAAAAAAATGAGAAAAATGAATTAATTTCAATAAGACAACTTACTGGTTGGCAAATTTGTATTGACTATAGAAAATTAAACATGGCAACCAGGAAAGATCACTTTCCTTTACCCTTTCTAGACCACATGTTGGATAGATTGGCGGGAAACAAATTTTATTACTTTTTATATGGATATACCGGTTATTGCCACATTCCAATTACTATAGAGGATCAAGGAAATAAAAAATTTACAAGCCCATATAGAACATTCCCTATTCGTAGATTGCCTTTTGGACTATGCAATGCACCTGCAACATTTCAAAGATGTATGATGTCAATTTTTAGTAATTTTACTGAACATGGAATGGAAGTGTTTATTGACAATTTTTCGGTATTTGGAACTTCATTGAATTATGTTTAAATACTTTAGAAAAAGTTCTGGAAGTATGTGAAAAAATTAACCTATTACTAAATTGGAAAAAATGTCAATTTATGGTTGCAGGAGGAATTGTACTTGGGCATAAAATTTCTGAAAATGACATGGAAGTTGATCCTGCAAAAATTGAAGTTTTTGAAAAATTACCACCTCCTACTAATGTTAAAGGGTTAAGAAGCATTTTAAGACATGTTGGTTTCTACAAGCATTACATAAAAAAAATTTCAAAAATAACTAAGTCATTAAGTCAACTTTTAGAAAAAGATACGAAATTTGATTTTAATGAGGAATGCATAAAAACAATTGAATTATTGAAATAAAAATTCATCACTGCACCTATAATAGTTTCACGTAATTGGGAGAAACCATTTGAAATAATGTGTGATTCTAGTGATTATGCTATTGGGGTTGTGTTAGGAAATAGATACAACAAATTTTTAAAGTAATATATTATGCTAGTAAAACTCTAAATGATGCTCAAATTAACTACACTACCATTGAAGAGAGTTATTAGTTATTAGTATGTTTTTGATAAATTTAGACCTTAATTAACTTAAACTAAATGTATAGTGCATACAGATCATTATGTTATTAAATACTTGATGCAAAAGAAGGAGGCTAAATCAAGTTTAATTAGATGGATACTTCTATTGCAAGAGTTTGATTTTACTGTAGTTGATAGGAAAAAAATGATAATCAAATAACTGATCATTTGTCTAGACTAGAACGAGAAATATTAACTAATTTTGTAAATAAAATTTTAGAAAATTTCTTTGATGAACAATTATATAGTATTGATGAAATGAATACTGTGGTATGTTGATATAGTAAATTATAATGTAAGTGATGTTTTACCACCTGATATCAAAAAATCCACAATTAAAGAAATTTATATATGATTCAAAATTCTATTTTTGGGAAGACCCATATTTATTAAAATATTACAAAGATCTAATTATTAGAAGGTGTGAGCCTTTGAGGAAACTCAACAGATAATTGAAAGATGTCATGATTCTGAATTTGGAGGAAATTTTGGAATAAATAGAATTGCATATAAGATTTTGCAAGCTGGATTTTACTGACCGACTCTTTTTGGAGATGTTAATGAATATATTAAAACATGCGACCAATGTCAACGAGTAGGAAATATTTCTAGAAGAAATGAAATGCCTCTAAATTACACATTAGAAGTTGAAATTTTTAATGTGTGGGGATTAGATTTTATGGGACCATTATATATATATATATA
>JXCR01135424.1:217974-234711 GCA_002079205.1 Phalaenopsis hybrid cultivar
TATATATATATATATATATATATAATGCTGGCAGCTAAGGAGGGAAGTGCTCTGCTAGGGTTCCTGGCAGGATGGTGAGCTGTTGGAGTGAGTTTTGTGGGAGGTCTGGTTGTTCTCTTCTTAAGGGTGTTGTTTCTCCCTCCTTTACTTTGGGAGCTTTTTTCCCCCCTCTCCTTTCTAAAGGATTTGGTGGGTTTTACTGTTTCATTGGAGTTTTCTGGTTTCAGCCCTTCTTCCTCTCTCCTTTGGTTTTGTCTGATTACACTCAGCTTTCCCTTGCTCTTGTGGTGGTTTCCCTCCCCTTTCTAGTGTAGGGCTCTACTGGTTTGAGGTTTGTTGAGTGGTTAGACCTGTACTGACCATTTTTTGGTCCTATTGACCTTTTCTTTGTGGTTTACTATCTCTATGGCTTTTGGTCTTGGTTCTAGGGAGTATGGCTACTCTTATCAATTTGGAAACAGATGTTCAATGGGCAAAGGTTACCTATGCAGGGGTGGTTGGCAAATCAACTGCTTCCCTCAATGATCTTGAACATTTAGTCTTCCCACAGAAATTTCATGACATTGTAGTAAAAAAGGGTAACAGCCCTTGCATTCATCCTTTAGGTGTTAAGGAAGGGGAATCTACTGTTTACTTCTCACCTCAAGAAATTAATATTCTAAATGACCAAGTAAAATTTACCTTGGTGGGGAAATTTCTTCTTGGCCACCCCAAAATGGATTTAGTAAGAAACTACTTTGATTCCTTGAAATTTAATGGTGATTGACAGATTGGTATTCTAGATGGAAGACATCTACTTATACAACTCTCAAGGGAGGAAGACTGTGCTAGATTCTTTGCAAAACAAGCTATCCAAAGTGGAGGCACCATAATGAAAATCATGAAATGGGACCCTGATTGAACCTCATATAGTTCAACTATGGTTTTATTACCTGGCCTCCCAATCCAGTACTTTAATCTCAATGCTTTATTTAATATTGCATGTGCAATAGGAGACCTATGAAGGTGGATGCTCCTAAATACAATAAATCCAGACCTGCCCTAGAGAGAATTCTCATTGAGAGAGATGTTACTCTCCCTGAAATTAACAAGATTTGGGATGGTAATGATAAGGAGGGATTTTGAAAACAGTGAGGTTAGAACAGAAACCATACTAATGTCATCACTGTAGGATGTTTGGACACACCAAGGATAGATGTTTCAGGCTTCACCCTCCCCCGAAGAAGACTGTGGTAACTCAGGGTAGGTATACTCAACCTATTCCCCTAGAAACTTCAGTTGGTGTGGAACCCTCTCCAATTGGGAATTCGAAGGACATGCTGGATACACCCAAAAGCTCTACTGCTTCTTTTGGCTCCACAAATCCCACAAATACTTACCCCAAATTTTTCAGGGAGGAGGTGAACCAGATAAATATTCAAACACCCCCATCTGTCCCTTTAGATGAGGTGGCGCAACCCAAGGAGACCAACCAGAAAACTACGCTTGTAACAGAACCTCCACAAAAGAATGATATAGCTTAGATGAAACACCAGTTGGAAGAGGAATGGCAAACACAAAAATCTAAAAAGAAGAAGAAGGTTCAGTCTAAAGTACAGAAATTAAGAGAGGGTAATATTGGGTTTACAGAAACTTTAAAAATGGGGGGACCTCCTCCTTCTAGAGGAAGGACCAGATCAAGATCTCAACCTTCCCCCCATAATAATTCCCCCCATGATTATATGCTTTGTTGGAATATCAGGGGCATAGCCCATCCTCAGTCTTTAAAAAGATTGATTTATCTCAATAAAAAATATAATTTGTGGTGATTTGTTATTCTTGAACCTTTGGTTCAACATAACTCTCAGAGAATTATCCAAAGATTCCCTTGTTTTTCTCATTATGCTAACAAGAATAACAAAGTTTGGTTCATTTGTAGGAAAGAAATTCAATGGAGCATTATAATGGACCATCAACAGTTTATACACCTTTCACTGCTGGTACAAGGACATCTGGAGTAGGCTACTTTTGTCTATGCTGGAAGTCTGAAGGCTAACTGACAGGAGCTTTGGGAAGGCTTAAATCTCATCAGCACAAACATGAACTCTCCTTGGATTGTGGGGGAGATCTCAATTGCATCTCTAATGCAGCTAAGAAATCTAGAGGGAGACCTCCCAACCTGTCCAAAATGACCTATTTTAATGATCAAATACAGCTGGCTGGTTTGTTTGACTGGGATACCAGGGTCCTAAGTTTACTTGGAAGAGGGGTCTTCTTTGGGAAATACTGGACAGAATGTTAGTTAATGACCGCTGGCAGAAACACTACCTCCTTACTTTTATTACCCACCGAACCCTCACTTATTCTGACCAAAAATCACCCCTCATTTCAATAACCTCCCCAGTTACCACCTCACTCCACCCTCCTTTGAGATACCTACACATGTGGTCTACCCACCCCCTCTTCAATAACTGTGTAGCTTCTAACTGGATGGGTATTGAACACACAGACCCTTTTATCAAGCTAAGCCTTTTGCATCAGAAAACCAACAAAGCTTTGAGGAAGTAGGGTTGTGAAACTTTTGGAAATGTGTTTTCCAATGTCTTATCTGCTGAAAAAGAGGTTTAGAGACTTGAGGCTGCTGTTCAGAATAACTTTGCCACTAAAACTGATTTGCTGACTGCCTAGCTAATCTGAACAAAGTCATAGATATTCAGGATCTGATAGTCAAATAAAAAGCTTCTGTTATTAACTTTACTAAAGGGGATAGAAACACTAAGTTTTACCATGTCTATATAAGTTACAAGAGGAAATACAATACCATACATTCCACATATTCCAAGGATGGCAAATGGCTGAATGATAATGAACTTATAGCTAAGGGTATTGTTAAGTTTTACAGCTCCCTCCTGAACTCTTCTGTTGATCTTAATACTGACTATGAAGATTACTTTGTTGAAGAATCTAATTACACTGGTCAGCTTAATCTTACTAAACCCCCTTCTGTTGAGGAAATTTGGGAATCCTTAAACAATATTGAAAGCTCTAAGACAGCTGGCCCTGATGGATTTATAGCTGACTTCTACAAAAAAGCATGGCACATCATCAAGGTAGAGGTTGTGGATGCAATTAAGAGTTTCTTTAGAGGAGTCAATCTCCCCAGCTACTTTAGCAACACATTCATTGTGCTAACCCCTAAAGGGGATTTACAGAAAACCTGGAATCACTATAGGCCAATAAGCCTTACTTCTGTCATAAGTAAACTCATAAGCAAGATTATAGCGAGACGACCGCAACCACACCTGGACAAAATTATCTGTCCTAACCAAACTACCTTTATTAAAGGTAGATCCATTAATGATAATGTGCTGTTAGCACAGGAACTCACCTTGGATCTTGATAAAATCTGTAGAGGGGGTAACCTCATTTACAAGTTAGATATTAAGAAGGCCTATGACACCATTGACTGGAACATTATCTTGGGAATACTTGCAGCTAGAGGATTTCAGCCAGAATTCAGAAATCTCATCCAAAGGTGGCATATCAATAATAACCACTCCATCCTTCTCAATGGCCAACTCCAGGGGGCTTTCACAGCTACTAGAGGACTAAAGCAAGGTGACCCACTCTCTCCCACTATCTTTATTATTGCTATGGATTACTTTTCTAGAATGCTTGACAGGAGCATCCTCAACCATCAGTACTCCAGATTTCACCACAAATCCAATATAGCAATTTCCCATCTCATGTATGTTGATGACATTATGATATTCTCTAATGTTCAAAAGATTTCTGTGAAGAAATTTTATAAATGCATACAACAATTTCAGAAATACTCTGTGATGGAATTCTACCTTACTAAATGCCAACTAATATTTAACATGAGAGCTTCTTCCAATATCAAGCATTGGATCTCCAACTACACTGGTTTATCTACTGCTAGGGACCCTGTGAGATATATGGGGATTCAACTCATTAGGGGGAGATCAAAAAAGACTCAATTTGATGAGGGTTTTGCAGAAAATTCAGAAAACTCTATCCAGCTGGTCTCACTCTTTCCTGTCTAATGGGGAAAGAATCACTCTCCTTAGAAGCATCTTGACTACCTTCCCCTCTTATATCCTTCAAACCAACTACCTCAAGAAAAGCACCCAAATTCAATTGGAGAGAGCATTTAATAGCTTCATATGGGTAGGTCAAAGAAAGCAGTTACACTGGGCTTCATGGCAGAAGGTTGCCAAACCAATTTCAGTTGGTGGGCTGGCTTTCAAGGGGCTCCAACAAGTATTACACATAAATTTATGTAAGATTTGGATTCAGTTCAGAGCACAAACTTCTTTGTGGGCAAAATTCATGTATGGAAAGTATTGCAAGGGCCAACACCCCTCACTTTTTACCAAAAAGCTGGGAGACTCCAAAATCTGGACAAATATGTTGAAAATCAGAGAGCAAGCTGAAGACATGTACACTTGGGATTTGGGGAATGGCAAAGTGAACTTTTGGCTTGACAACTGGTGCCCTAAAGACTGGATTGGGCCCCCCCTCTAGACTTTAACCCTCAACTCCTGGTCTATGACCTCTGGGATGGGGACTCCTGCAATGTTCCTAAGCTCCAACCCTATATACAGGAGCCTCACCTATCTCTAGTCACTAGAACTGTGTTTGATAAAGGCAGAAAAGATAAGATCATATGGCAAAGCTACACTAACCAAAGCCTGAACAAAGCTATATATGCAAAGTTAAATCATTGGGAGGAGGTTAATTGGGGTGAGGCCATTTGGAACAGATTTCTATCCCTTTCCATATCCTCCTTTTGTTGGAGATTCCTCAACAACCTCTTACCAACTGATGATATCCTTAAACTCAAAGGTTTGAGAGGATCCTCTAGATGTTATCTTTGTCTGAAATCTGAGGAGAACATTAACCACCTGTTTTTCAAATGTGAGTTTGCTCAAGAGATGTGGAAAGAACTACTTACTAAGATTAAACATGAGAACAGGGATAAGGACTGGTCTAGTCTTAAAGCTGGTTAGCATAGCTAGAAAAGTAAACAGGTGGAGTCTATCCCCTTCATTGCGGCTTGGTTCTTGTGGATGTGTAGGAACAACAACAAACATGATGCTAAGATTACACAACATACCAAGGTAACTAGAAACTGTGTTGCCTACTTGAACAAGTTAATACAGCTTAAGAACTTCCCAAACATAAATCTGGTTCAGACCAATGCCACCATTAGTCAGAACAAAATTGAGACTGTCACTTGGAACCCTCCTGATGTTCAAACCATGAAAATTAATACTGATGGTAGCTTCTCTAAATGGGGTGCAGGGGTGGGGTGGTTTAGAAATTCCTCCAGCAATTTTTTGCTTTTCTTCCATGCTTTTACTGTGGCCAATGATGCTCTTGAAGCTGAGCTTATTGTTGTTTACTGGGCCCTTACATTTTAACAAAAAGTAACATGGCAGAAAGTTTAGATTGAGGTTGACTCTTTACAGCTAATCACTTTGCTGACTTCTGATCAGCTATGCAATGGAAGCAAAAAATTGGCACACTTTACAAAAGTCTTACAATTCAAATGTCTTTCATATATAGAGAAGGAAACCAACCTACTAATTGGCTTGCCAGACAAGTAATCTTTGCCAACTCCATTTTTGTTGATACAAGACCTCCTACCCCCCTTGCCCTCTTACTCCATTGTGACAAGCTGAAGACTCCTCACCTCAGATTCAAGCCTAGCTAACTTAATGAGAATTAGTGTATTGTTTGCTTCCTCCTTTCTTTCTTATTTTACTGTTTAACTCTCTTGTATGCTTTTTTGAGGATTAGTCTTCCTCCCTTTGTCTGGGGACCTCTCCTTTTGGAACCTTTGTAGTACTTTTATTGATCAACATGTAGGGAGCCGAATAATGCTCCTTCAATTAAATATATATATATATATATATATATATATATATATATATATATATATATATATATATATATATATATATATATATATATATATATATANTATATATATATATATATATATATATATATGAAGATGTTGGCGGCTGGGGAGGAAGCTCTGCTAGGGTTTCTCGCAGGATGAAGGAGTGTGGCTGCTGCTGCAAGTTGGTGGTGGTAGAGTTCTTTACTTTTTTTTTGCATTTTCTTCCTTGTCACTGTTTCTTTGGGGGCTGTTGCATCTTTCCCTGCTAACTTTTGTGGCACTGTTCCATTGGTTTCTTCTTATTTTGACCCACTTATTTTGGGAGACTCTCTTCTTCCCCTGGTTTTTTTTTTTTTAGGTTTCATTCATTGCTGAACTCCCTTTGGGGAGGAAAACTCCACTGGTCTCATTTGTTGCTATCTCCCTGGGTATCAGAAGTGGCTGGCCTCTTTGGGGAGAAAACTCTCTTGGGTTTCTCTGTTTACTTCTGGATAGCTCTTACTATCTAGTTAAACCATAACCTGCTTGTTTTGGAAAGAGGATGGCCTCTTCCATTGATATTTCGACTAATTCCCAATGGACAAAAGAAACTTATGTTGGAGTGGTTGGAAAATCCACTGACTCATTACAAGATTATGACCTTCTAATATTCCCACAGGAATTCCATGATACTGCTGTTGGAAAAGGAAACAGTCCTTATATTCACCCTCTTGGTTCTAAAGAGGGTGAAACAGTTGTTTACTTCACAACCAAGGAAATTGATGCTTTAAGAGAAGAAGTTAAGTTCACTCTAGTAGGAAAATTTCAGCTAGGACATCCTAAAATGGAACTAGTTAGAAGTTTTTTTAAATCTCTTAAGTTTAAAGGCAATTGGAAAATTGGGCTTTTGGATGGGAGGCACCTTCTAATCCAATTGGCAGCTGAGGAAGATTATGCAAGACTGTTTGTCAAACAATCTGTTAACATTGTTGGAACAGTTATGAAGATCATCAAATGGACTCCAGGTTTTGACCCTAGTAAAGAACCTCCTGTAGTCCCCATCTGGTTTAAGTTACCCGGTTTACCACTACCTTATTTTAAGCTCAATGCTCTATTTAACATTGGTAGAGCACTGGGAACACCTCTAAGAGTGGATGCTCCCACTTATAATAAGGCTAGACATGGCCTTGCTAGAATTCAAGTTGAAAGAGATATCACACTCCCTGAACTGAAGAGAATCTGGATTGGTTCTGATGCTGATGGATTCTGGCAGGACATAATAGCTGAACAGAAGCCTTTCTATTGTCCACATTACAAGATTTTTCAACATACTATAGATAAATGCTACATATTACATCCCCCAAACAGGAAGATGGCAGGAAGAAACCACATAGCTACTGAAAAAATTGTGGATAATGCTGCAAGGAGCTTTGCTGAAGAAACTATGTTAGAAAAGAGACAGGAAACAAATCCAAGGCTAGAAGAATTACCCCCATGGACTAATGAGGATCCTCCAGATGCTGATCCTCTTGGAGAGCTATCTGAACCCAATAGCCAAGTTGATATCCCACTATACAGATCAATCAAGAAGGAAAATACTGAAATCACAATTGTCACACCCACATCCCCCTTGCATGCTGAGAAGGAGAAGCAAATCATCACAGAGATACCCGGCAAAGCTCCAAAGGAACCAAGCATTAATGAATTGAAACAAACAATTGAGGAGGATTGGCAAATTAAAACAGCAAGGAAAAGGAGGAAACCAGAGACAGAAGTAAAAAAATTACAAGCAGGAGTACAATCTATGAAGGCTGATAGAACTAGGAATGGGTCTCTACTCCTTAGAGGAAGAACCAGATCTAGATCCAAGCCTTCCCCACATCCTCCACTCCATGATTAATCTACTTTGTTGGAATATAAGGGGGATGGCTAACCCCCTGTCCCTTAAAAGAGTTTTATACCTGAACATTAAATACAAACTGTGGTGCATTGTTATTCTTGAGCCCATGGTTCACAAGAACCCTCAAAGTCTGATTAAAAACTTTGCTGGTTTCACCTATTTTGGGAATACTAATAATAAAATTTGGATTTTTTGCAAAAGAGAAACAAACTTTGAGATTCTAATTGATCATCCACAATTTGTCCACCTCTCATTCAATATGAATGGACATATAGGTGAAGCTACCTTCATCTATGTTGGATGTACAAAGGATGCTAGAAAAGAGCTGTGGAATAGATTGATTCACATCAGCCAACAGGTGAACTCCCCATGGTTGGTGGGGCGGTGATTTCAATTGTATCACTTCTACCACTGAAAAATCTGGAGGTAGAACCCCAAATCTTGCCAAGATGAATACCTTCAGAGATAATATCCAAAGGGCTGGTCTCTTTGATCTGGGTTTCAAGGGGCCTAACTTCACTTGGAAAAGGGGATCTATTTGGGAGAGGCTTGATAGAATGTTGGTTAATGATGCATGGTTTAATCACTTCCTCCTTACTTTTGTTACTCATCTTAGTCTTGCTGGCTCAGATCATAGGCCTATACTTATAAGCATTAATTCAACTGATAACTATAACTCCACTCCCTCCCCCTTTTAGATATCTCAACATGTGGGTTGCACATCCTTCATATAGTAATTACATTGCTAACCTATGGAAAGGGGTTTCTCACCCTGACCCCTTAGTCAAGCTAAGCTTACTGCAAATCAAGATTGCTAAAGCCCTCAGAGGTTGGAGTTGGAGCACTTTTGGAAATGTTAATGCCATAGTTTAGAAGGCTGAAGATGAAGTCAAAGCTTTAGAGAAAAGGGGACAGCTTGGTATTGAGGAGGAGAAAAGTTGTTGATTGCTCAGAACAACCTTCTCAGTGCCATTGATTACCAGGAAAAATTTATTAAGCAAAAGGCAGCTATGAATATTTTCACTGATGGGGATAGAAACACTAGATTCTTTCAAGCCTATATCAAATATAAAAGAAAATGCAACACCATCCATTCTATCCAAAATGCCAATGGTCAGTTGGTTACATAATAACAATGATATAGCAAATGATGCTATATGTTATTACAAAGATTTACTCAACCAGGAACATAACTTCAGACCCTCCATTGAAAAGGCATACTTCATGGATAAACTGAACTACACTGCTGGTCTCAAGCTTACTGACATCCGCAATGAAAAGGAAATATGGAATGCAATCAGTTCCATAGATAGCAATGAATCTACTGGCCCTGAAGGCTTTACTGCTGAATTCTACAAGAAGTCCTGCGAAATTATTAAGACTGATGTTATTGCTGCTGTTACAAGCTTCTTCCAAGGCAATAATCTTCCAAAGTACTTTTGCTCCTCCACCACTGTATTGATCCCCAAATCTGAAATACAGTAAAATTGGAATCATTTTAGACCCATATGCTTGACCACTGTCATTAGCAAAACCATTAGTAAAATCATTGTGAACAGGCTACAACCTCACTTGGACTCTATTATTAAACCCAATCAAACTGCATTTGTGAAAGGAAGGTCCATCATTGACAATACTCTTCTGGCCCAAGAACTTCTACAGGATTTAAAAAAAGCTTGTAGAGGGGGTAATATGGTTTATAATCTGGACTTAAGGAAAGCTTATGATACCATAAGCTAGGATTTCATTTTGGAGGTCCTTAGTGTTAGAGGCTTTAAAATTGGTTTTTGTCAGCTAATCAGGAGGTGGCTGCACAACAATGAACATTCCATCCTGATAAATGGGCAAGGGAGGGGTTCTTTCACTGCTACTAGAGGTTTAAAACAAGGGGACTCTATCACCCACCATCTTTATACTTTCCATTGATTATTTGTCCAGATTGTTTGATGAAGCCTTGCTGAATCATAGTCAAAACAGATACCACCATAGATCCAACATTGTTATTACTCATTTACTATATGCTGATGACACAATGGTATTCTCTAGAGCCAGCAAAAATGCTATCAGAAAAGTCTTCCAAATATTACAAAAATTACAAGCTCTTTCAGGAATGGCATTCAATCCAGTAAAGTGTCAGATGATATTCTATAAACATGTATCCTCCACTCACAAACAATGGGCATCTGATCATACTGGTTTCACTACTACTTAACTTCCAATTAAGTACCTTGGGGTGCTTCTTATCACTGGTAGAACCAAACAAACTCAATTTGAGGAGGTAATGAATAAAATCTCTAGCCTTCTTAATGGGTGGACATAGACCTTCTTGTCTAATGGGGGAAGAATTACTTTGTTAAAGAGAATAATCACTACCTTCCCAGCTTATATACTGCAGATGACTACTATAAAGAAAAGCACTCAAATACAACTGGAGAGAATGTTTAATAAATTCCTGTGGTCTGGTCAAAGACAGCAAATGCATTGGGCTTCCTGGAGGAAAGCAGCTAAACCTCAAATTACTGGAGGAATTGGCTTTAAGGATCTTGATCAACTCATTCAAGTCAATTTCTGTAAACTTTGGATTAATTTTAGGTCCCAAAACTCACTGTGGGCAAAATTCATGTGGGGTAAGTATTGCAAAGATCAGCATCCCACACTGGTCCTAAGGAAAATTGGTGATTCTAGAATTTTGGTGAAAATGCTGAAATTCAGACAAATTACTGAAACCAACTAAAGTTGGGAGTTGGGTAATGGGGAAATCAAGTTTTGGCTTGACAATTGGTGTCCCAAAGACTGGCTTTCCCCCATTACCAATATCTACAATAGTGATTTGAAAGTGGTTGATTACTGAGATGGTGATAACTGGTCCCTGGGTAAGTTAGCAAATCTTCTGTAACCTCACTCTATCACCAAAGTGGCCAGCATAAAATTTAACAAAATCATTGCTGATAAAATCTTATGGCAGACTACTTCCCACCAAAGCCTCACTAAAGCCATATATTCCAAAATTCTCAGTTGGGAGCAAACAACCTGGGGTGATCATTTATGGAATAAATTCCTATCCCCTTCTATGTCCTTTTGTTGTTGGAGAATATTCCATAAAATGATCCCTGCTGATGACATTCTAAAGCTGAAGGGATTGAGGGGTCCCTCTAAATGCTGGTTATGTAAGAAGGAAGAGGAAACTCTGAATCATTTATTCTTTGAATGTGATTTTGCTCAACAGGTATGGAAACAATTCCTAAATTAGTTGACAATTGATGAGAAAGAGCTCACTTGGGATAGGCTGGTCAATTGTTGGTTGCACTGGAAGATAAGAAAGTATGCTGTTATCCCTTTCACCATTGCTTGGTTCATCTAGATGGAAAGAAACAAGGTCAAATTTGAAGAAGCAAATCCAAATGTGGGCATAACTGCTAGAAATTGTGTAACTTACTTGCATAAGATGATTAATTGGAAAGGATTTCCTAACATTTCCAACTCATGTACACCCATTAAGTCTGATCTTATTCAAGTCATTAGTCTACTGGAAAACCCCAAATCATCCTATTATGAAGATTAACACTGATGGATGCTTTACTAAAAATGGAGCTGGTGTGGGAGGTATCTACAGAAATCATTTGGGTAAGTGCCTACTGTACTTTTATACCCCAATCCTGGCCAATGATGCCATTGAGACTAAACTCATTGCTGTGTATTGGGAAATTAACCTTGCCACTAAGGCTAATTGGAATAGAATTTGGTTGGAAGTGGATTCTGCTATGATTATTCCCCTTTTAAATCAGGAGGAGGAGACTTCCACACACTACTCATACTGGATAAGCAAAATCAGAGATCTCACTAGCAAGATACAAATTCAGTTCAATTTCATCTATAGGGAAGGAAAGCAGCCTGCAAACTGTTTGGCCCAACTTGGATCACACTCTAATGAGACTGAGGTTGTTGTCAACCCTCCACCTGCTCTTTTTTATCTGTTGCAAGGAGATATTATAAATGTCCCTCACATCATAATGGCCTACAAAGACAAATGATTAATGTGGGGCAGATGCAATCTTACACTTGTTTCCTTCTATTGATTCATTGTAGTTTTTCTTTTCTTGAAGGTGACACCTAGCTTTTTTGGGGGATTTTTCTGGGTTCCTGTATTGAACCAAATAGAGAAATCCCCAGCTCCCTCTCAGATGTATGTACTAGTCCTTTTTACTTCAACATGTAGGGAGTCATAAACAACTCCACAATATATATATATATATATATATATATANNTTGAAGCTAATGTTGTACCTAGATATGATGCTCGGAGTGTTTCTAAAATTTTAATTAAAAATATTATTACAATATATGGAATGCCGAGAGTAATTATTACTGATGGAGGATTTCATTTTAGGAATAAGAGAATCAAAAAATTGATTAAGAAATATGATGTTATGCATAGATTCTCTACTGCTTAGCGGTCTAGCAGAGATATCAAACCGTTAAATTAAACAAATTTTAGAAAAAGCTGTAGATCCTTATAAATTGTTTGGTCTGCTAAATTAGATACTGCACTATGGGCATACGAAACTGCCTATAAAACTCCCATAGGAATGTCCCTATATAGACTTATTTTTGGAGAAACATGACACTTACCAGTAGAATTGGTGCATAAAGCATTTTGTGCAATTATGAAATTTAATTTTAATTTAAAGTGTGCTGGTGAGAAAAGATTATTGTAACTCAATGAACTTGAGAAGATTAGAAATGAAGCATATGAGAATGCAAAAATCTATAACGAGAAAATGAAAATATGACATGATCCGAAGATTATTCAAAAGAAGTTTGAACCTAGACAAGAAGTTTTATTATATAATATATGATTGAGATTATTTCCAGGAAAATTGAAATCCAGATATTTAGGACCATTTAAAGTGATTAAAGTCTATTATTATGGAATTGTTGTTATTAAAGATCCTAACACTGGAAAGATATTTAAAGTTAATGGACATCGATTGTAACATTATTATGAAGGGCTCATATTGTAATTTAAAAAAGTTTTAATGTTAAGTCAACCAAACTAAACAAATGGTATGTCGAGCTGACGACAATAAACCAAGCACTTTATGGGAGGTAACCCATATATAAATGTATATATCTATGTATTACTATTTTTTTATAAGTTTTTATATATTAGTAAATAACAAACCTACATAATTTTATATATTAAAAAATAAGACAAATATTGGTATTATAGGAAAATTTGGAATCTAATTGAACAATAAAATTGAAAAGACGCAATTTGGGCATCTGTCGTCGACGGCTCCCACAGACGGACCAAAGCACCGACAGCGCCATCGAGAGCGCCGACGAAGTCGATAGCAGTTTGACGATTTAAAACAAATTTTCATGACTTTGGTAGGATTTCGCTCTGTAATAACCAATGGGAGGAGTTTTTAAAGTCCTAAAAATTGCCTTGGATGACCAAACACTTCTTATTTTTGAATTTCATGGCCTCCAATTCCAGAAATACTTCCAGGTATGGAGTTTTCAATAAAATAAAGTTTATCAGTTTTGACGAGCAAAGATTACACAACAAAATTATTACAAAGAAGATGCTTATCAAGGAGAGAAGCTTTGTCAATCACGTGTTGATTAATCCAAGTTCTCTGATTGATAAAATCATTGTACAAAGACGATGGGAAGTTCTGTGCTACACTACCGCTGCAGTTGTTCTACCAGTAGTGAAGGAATTCTTTTCCAACTTACATGGAATTACCTAAGGAGTTGTCTTCGTTTGAGTTAAGGTTGTACCATTTACTTCAGCGCAAAGTAATGAGTTGTATGTGATCAAAAGCGTTCAAATATATCATTATACAAATTTTATCCCTACCAGAGATTTCATGCAAGATTTTTATAATTTTCTGATAGATAAAAGTGATATTTGTGAAATGTGAGATGAAGGATATGTTAGTTTCTTTTCTTCATTACTTAATCCAATATCGAGGCAGTGGCATTTCTTCATTTCTGCAAAATTACTTCCTACCATGAAGATTAGTAGAGTCACCAAAGAAAGTGCTATTCTGAATTATTGCATTCAAAGGGGAAAACCCATTGATATGGGATCTATCATATTTAAATCTGCTATGAGTATTATTATGAATGGGTCAGTTTATGGACTTGAGCATCCTTCCACAATTTTTCTTCTTTGCATTCAATCTCAAGTTCCATATGAAAGTTGTGAAAAAGTTTTATTAATTTGGGAGCCCATGATTCATATTGATGATAATTATGTTAGGAATCGGAATGAAGCATTAAATGCTACCTTAGATCATTCATCACATGCTTCAACTCCATTGATGCCACTAATAGTTGGAAGCTCACTTGCTTTGGAAAAGAAATTGAAGAAAATTGAAAGAGAACTTCAGAGTAACAAATGTAATAGAAGATCTTAAGTACCTTTTATATCACCTAGATTGGAGGATGAAAGAGAATTTTTATCATAATGGAACATTTGAAGCAGGATTAGTGCGGATGTTTAAAGAAAAAGGATGGATCGAAGAAATTTGACTGATCAATTCCTGTATCGACCCTTCTAAATATTGTACGATCATTACCAGTCTATAGAAGATATTAGAGGAGGAGAAAGCACCGAAGATGAGGCTGAATAATTGAAGAATTTGGACTCTCTACCAGTTTAAAATACTTATGTACTTAATGTGATTGTGTGGATTTGATTTAGTTTGCTTTACTTTAGAATTCTCAAATTTGATTGTGTGTATAGTTTTGTGTCAGTGTTTAGTGTTGTGTCTTGATTTTGACGTTGATTTATAATTTAGTTTGCTTAATATGTGTGAAAGTGTGATTAGAAAAATGTGTTTGTAAAAGTGTATTTTCATATATAAAAGTTAGTTTATTGTTGTTTGTGAAAATAATTATTTCTGATAATTTTTGTTTGTGAATTATTGTTGGATAAAAATTGTGTTTAAAAAAATACTAAAAAAGACTTTGGAGAAAATTGAAAAGAAATTGAAAATTGAAAAAGATGAAAAACAAAATTTTTAGGTCTGTAGCGTCGACGACGCCCTTGAACCGAGAACAGCCTTTAACCCTTTAAAGTTCATGATTTTCACCATAAACTACCATATTTACCCATTAATCACCTTCAACCTCCAGTTTTTGCACCTAGGACTCGTATTTGCTTAGATTTGAGGTGATTTTATCAGATTTCATCTTCTCTAGTTACATTTTGAACTAAAAAATTTTGATTTTCTCCAAGGATTTATCTCACATTGCCGAGATCCAAAAATTTTGAATTTTTTGAGAGATTTTGAGAAAATCCTTTGGTGAAAAACTCTTACTTAGTAGATTTAAGTTTAAAGCATTTTACATTGTAATTTTCAAAATTTTGGTAATTTATTCAAGTTTTTATCGAATTTTCTTAGATTTTCCATGACACCAAGAATGAGCAAAGGAAAAAAGAAAAGTAGACTATTATGAACAAAAATTTATTAGCTTTAGGGCTAGTGCTCACTTTAATAGTCTACTTGAGCATAAAAAAGTAATTCTGGATCGTGGTTTTAAAAATCTAGGAGGCCAAGTCGAGCGATTAATCAATGCTCGGCAGTGGGATAATTTCTGTTATTTGACTGCTGATGCAATTATTGGTGTAGTGATGAAATACTATGCCAACTTTACAGAGGCTTCTGATGATGTTGTTTTTGTTCATGGAAAATGGTGGAGTTTTCTCCAAGTAAAATTAATGAGTTTTATTAGTTGAAAGATGTTTACAGTTACTGATATAAATCATTTTCTGCTACAAATGAGGCCTTAGATGAGGTTATTTCTTTTCTTACTGATGGAAGAGGGACTTGGAAAGTCAAAAATGGTGTTAAGGTAAACTTTCCTCTTTCTATGCTTCATGTAGTATCTAAGGTCTGACACTACTTTATTTTTGGAAGAATCATTCCAGCAAATCATCATAATGAGGTGACCAAGGATGGATCCATCCCGAACTTCTATATTCAGCAGGTGATGAGGATAAATGTAGGCTCTAGTATTTATATAAACACTAGATTTATTTCTTTTGGAGAGACCACTGGTGGTTTGGCACAACTTGCACTTAATTTTACACTCTGTGAAGAGGCAGGAGTTGATTTTAGACCTGAGGAATAGAGGATTGAGGCTCTAAAATCTATTGGTCCAGCCAATATAAAGACATATGAATCTCATGTTGATTGGAGATCCAGAAGTAAGACCAGAGATATTCCTTCTACTTCAAGGACCCCTACTTCTAGCGACCCTACTAATCGAGAAATTTTAAGAGATATATTAAGAATGGATCATAAATTGCAAAATATGGATGTCATAAATTCTCACATTGATGATTTGATATGACAAAAGTTTGAATATGATGCTACTTATGATGATGCATTAGTGAGATACATGAAGGGTGATCATTCGATTCAGTTTCCTACTCACCCTGTTTTTACTCCATATTAGCGACAGAATTTGAATGTGGAAGAAGAAGAAAAAGATGATGATGATTGATGATCTTTCTTTTAGTGTATGTTTGATTGTACTTTATTATTGTGTTGTTTATTTTTGTTATATTGTTGAGACTGTTTGTTAGATTGTGAGACTCTGTTTTGTTGTTATGTTGAGTTGTGAACTATAGTTTGTAAAACTATTGTCATTTCTGGAATTCAATTTAGTTCTATTGTTAATTTTAGTTTTATGTTAAATGTACTGTAATTAACTCTTTCTTAGCAGATTTTATATGTATTATGTGCAATTTACTCTTTTAAGGCTTGTGGCTTTTTATATTAGCACCTGCAGTATTTCAAAATTAAGTTTCAAAATCAGAACCTTCAACAGGTATATCTTTTCTTTATGTATTTAATGTTTTCTTTCACCATTTATTTTTTAATTCTTCATGCTAAATCTTTTAAAAATTTAAGTTTGGGGGGGGGGG
>JXCR01135424.1:234741-268471 GCA_002079205.1 Phalaenopsis hybrid cultivar
GGGGGGGGGGGGAGAAAAATTCATATTTAAAGAAAGAAACTTAATTTTATTTGTCCTCACTTAGCTATATTTTCAAAAATTTTAAATTTAACATGACCTTTGGTGTTAGAGGTTAACTTTAGATAACTATATTTATGTTTCTAAATATATAGTAAACTTAAGTAAAAAATATTCAATAATAAAGGTTAATTTTAGAGATTAATATATTTTGTATAAAAGAAAAAGACTATGTTTTTCTATTTTAAGTAAAGAAATTTGTATTTTTGAAATACTAAAAATCTTAAAGTTTCATGTAAGAAGAAAAGAATTAAACTATATGGAATCTTTAAGCTAATATAAATTTGTTAAGTGAATAAATGTGAAAAGTTTTTTACTTTAAGAAGAGGATAGTGAAGTTCAAAATCATTAAAGGCTATCCAGATATAGTAATCCTCACATATAAAATAAAAAAAGAGAGAAATGAAAAAGAAAAGAAAAGATGTGAGGAGAAGCATGAGAAGATGCCTAATTAAAAATTGGTTTCACTTGAATCAACTTAAGGAAGAGAATGTGACTACATTTTCCAAACTTTTATTTGAGTATTAGCTAATTTACTAGTAAAGGTTTATGAAGTTCTTTTTCATATGAATACTTTAAGTGGCTTTAATATGACAATTTGTAATTTTTCTTGAAAAGAGTAGAGAATCAGAAATCTTGGACTTGATTGCTGGATATTCTTACACCTTTAATATTAACTGAAGTTGTTCGAATTTTTCTTAAGTTATTCTATTGTATTTAGTGGACTAAGATACGAAAATCTAGAAGTTAAATTATTTACCATAAGTCATATTTTTATATAGTAGAGGAGTTACTTAAGGACAAGTAATATGTAAGTTTAGGGGATTTTGATACACCAAAAATATATGCATTTTTAGACCCATATTTTATACTCATTTTTTGTGATATTACAATTTAATGGAAGGTATTTTTATGTTTTCTTGCAGGTTGTTGATTTTTAGGACTTGAAGCAAAAAAGGAAGCAAATAGGATGGAATTAGAGTCAAAATGACATTTTTTAAGAAATGTTTAGTGTCGACAACACCAAGAGCAGCGCCGACGGCGCAAACCAATAGAACAGATGATGAATTTTACTCATATTCAACGATGCCAGAAGCAGCACTGACGGCGCCGTTTAACAGAGAGTAGCTAATTAAATTGTGGAACACTGGAACAATACATATTAGAACCATTTATCTCATCTCATTTTATCAAAACCTCATTATAGTGAGAAGGATGGTTTTTCACGTAACAAATCTTCATCACATAAACATAATTTAATAGTTTAGTAGTTACTGTTTAAACCTTATATTTCAGTTTTGTTATTAGTTAAATAATTTAGTTCTGATAATATCTCAACATTCAAAATTAGTGTAGTAATTTCAATTTGACTTTCTATGAAATTCTTAGTAAATTTATCATTTTAAATTTAAACATTCCCCGTGGGATCGTTATTTGGGGCTTAAATAGAAAGTCATTTATTGTTTGATAACGATGCGTATGCTTGCATAGAATCTCAACATAAATTGCTTAAATTTCTTATTTTAAAAATATTGCATCAAGATTTTGGCATCGTTACATAGCGGAGTTAACTATAAAATTTTTACACAACTATATTCTCGGGATCATGGTCCTCTCTGATGTGACAGCTAGCTAGGCTAGCCATATTGTTATGTTTGTTGCTTACCATGTTGTGACAAATTATAAAAAGTTTGGTGAGAATGCTCTACTTGTATCTTAATCGAATCTTTTCCCTTATCGACTGTTTCCACTATTTCCGACTTCTTCTTGAATATCCTGGTTGTCCTGAACTTATCTAACTTCTCTTGGGAATCCATGTGTTTAACTTCTTCTTGAAAACTATTGGCTTTGCTTAGCAGCTTCTCGAAGGACTTGATGGTGTGTCCCTTAAGCATGAAAGCTACTGGCCCATGGATGCTTTTAAGTAGAATCTCAATCGCATGTTGTTTTTATAGTTGAGGTTCACATTTCATGCTAAGGATTCTCCACCTTAAGATGTAGTCTATTAAATTCTTGTTAGGCTTTTGCCTCTCTACTATGAGATCTCCAATAGAAACATGATGCTGCACTCCAGCAAATCTTTTCACAAACAATTGTTCTAACTCAACAAACGCTTGATTGTTTCGTTGGGTAGCTCGACGTACCAATCAAATGAAATTCCTAATAAGCTACTAACAAACTAACAGAAGAGTAAAGTTTCATTACCTCCGGTGTTGCCACAACTGGCTCGGAAATGTGTTATATGCTGCTTGAGATTTTTGGTTCTGTCAAATGTTTTAAAGTTTTGTGACACAAAGCCCTTGGGGTAAAGCACAACATCAAACTCCTCTGGGTAAGGACTACCCCTTGAAATCAATGCACCACCCTTAGATTGAGCTAAGGCCTTCCGAACTTGTTGTTTGATCAACAATTTAATATCCTTCTCCAGTATTGTACTTGGTGAGGAATCCTTCTTTTGTTAATCTTCTCCGTTGGTGGAGGCAACTTCTCTCCTTTCATCTATAATATGAACTATTTTTCGCTGGTTAACTCTTAGAGAACCCACCTACTGTGACTGGGATTGTCCCTAAACAGTAGCCATGGTGGCCATGCTAGCAGCCATCTCCTCCATTGTTTTTTCCATTTGACTGATTTATTCATCTCTTAGGAAAATAACCCTACACAAATCATTTCCAGCGTTCCCCTGTGGCACTCATCTCGATGGCATGAATATCCATGAAATCTTAATCGAGATAATCATTAAAATCAAAATCTTCATCAACATCGATGTCTACTCCATGTTCTTTGGCTAACTCAAATTTTTTTCCCTGAGCTTTTCAACTTTCACTTCAATAATCTCTTCTTGGATCATTTTGAGATCTGGAGGATTTTCTTGAACGTCCTCCACTTGTTCATCAAACTCAGTATTAAAAGCTGCCACAATGTCTGATACTTTGGACCTTTGCATCATTCCACATTCTTTCCCAACGGGCTTATTAAATCGTATTGGTACGATGACCTTGAGTATCCATACTTTCTTCTTTGGTGATGATTTCTTGAGACGGGGTGTCTCAACGGAGGCATCGATATGTCGAAGAGAGGCATGCTCCTCGTGGTGCGTATCAAATACAGTATCGGGTGATTTATTTATCTTCTCCTTCTTTGTGGTCATCTTACAAGCAATAAATGACGGTACTATCAGACCAAAATAAGACTTGATCGGTCGACGTCCTGCAGACCTTGGAGCAGCAATAGTAGCAAAATATGTGGTAGTAACGGCAGTATCAACTTGACTCCCCAAATGAAATCTGACAGAAATATAGGTTGGCAAAACTTCAATTGACTTTTGAGATTGCCGGACAGATTTGACATGCCTTAAAATCTCCTTCTTCATCTGAGGGGACACTGCACATCCCACTCGTCTAAGTAGCTAAATGACTGAACATCCTTCTTTAGTGTCCAATCTTTGGAACACTGTATGGACTTTAATGATAAGAGCGGGCTTCTCTCTCTCCTCACTATGACCATGAAATGATGGTAAGGTAACAATGATCTTTTGAATACTTTCATATTCATTGGTATTCATTAAAGGGTGAAACCTACTCTCTTACAAGAGTAGAGAGACTTTTAAGTAATCCAACTTCCACCTTGTGAGGAAATTCATCAAAAAGTATTTTTTCTAGAATTTCTGCTTTAATGGTCTTTTGAGCCCTTTAGCTGTGGTTCCTTCTTTGAGATCGAGTTAATGGGGCAGACTTCAAACTCGATCCAATTTTAAATATCGATGGTGGGATGGTAAATCCTTTAGTTGTATATTCCACAATCATAATCTCCTTTCCTTTGGAAGAAAAAAGAACAACATACTTAACATGTGCTGGGGGAGCAGCAGCTTTCACTTTTCTGTAGGAAGGGAAATCTTAAGGACAGTTTAAGTTAAATTCAACGGAAGGCTCCTAAACTTCCAGAGCAGTGACTTTCATTGCGATGAATGGGGCTTTTCTGAGAATAACTTCTAGTTCGTTGAATATAGTTCCAACCTTAACGGTGGAAGCGACATTGCGAGCATTGTGGCTAGTTGGCAGGTTGTAAGAGAAAGTTAGTGTTGAGAACGCCATTGCAGCAGCTTCAAAAAAAAAGCTGTGGGGTTAGTTTTTTTACCAACACCTTGTAATTCTAGTTCAAACACTAAAAATTAACAAAAGATGATCAGTAGAATGGGTAGTCTTTATTTAATTTTTTAGTTTATGAATATTTTAAAAATTAGTGAAAATAGTTCGAAACTAGAAGGATTTAATTAATTAAGTAAGAAAGGTTAAAGATCAAGCGCAACACAACACAATTTGATTTGATTTACAAAGTAGAAAACCAAACTCAAAAGAGAAAGTGAGTTTTAGGACCCAGTGCGGGACCGACTTTACAACGCACAATACCTAGGAGACTAATCCACCAACACACCTATTGGGGATCTGATACACCTAAAATATATAGTATTTTTAGACACATTTTATACCTATTTTTGAGATTTTGAGTTTTAATGGAAATTATTTTTGTGTTTTTCTTGTACATACAAGTAAAAATGGAAAAAAATGCTTAAAGGAGTTAAAAAGGATCAAATTTGGAGCAAAAAGGTGAAAAACTATACAAATGAGTTTTGGCGCCTTGACAGCGACTTTATATATGCTTAAAAATACAAGAATTTGATATTGTTGCTAGAAGATTTAAATCCCCAAAAATGACGCCAAAAACTTGATAGTGATTATAGATTTGATAAAGATGTGTATAAAATATTCAATAATTACAAAGTTGCACTTATCAATGCAAGTATATGTATCGCTCAAGTAATACAGGGCTCTACTGGATTCTTAGATTTTGATCCTATAGGGAGTAATATTAGAGCCTACAAATTAAGATTTAAAAAATCAATAATTAATCACAACAATATAGTTCAAATTGCATATTTGTCATTAATAGGCAATTGAAATAAAAATATAATTTTAATAAAACTTAATTAACTAATTCTACAACTAAAGTTTCTAAGGTAAAGTTCAATATATAAGAAAGCAACCTTCTCCTTATCAAGAAATATAAGTGAATGGATAGATTGAATCAGTTCAAATTGAATTGTGCTAACTCTCAAGACAAGGAGAAAGAAAGAGAAAACTACTCAGAACTCATGGAGAAGATACGACAAAACTTGAAATTTATATATAAAAGCTTCAATAAGTAAATACCACTTATCTCTAATTCCTCCACAAGCAAACTCCTCGAAGTTTCTCTTCTAATTAAGTAAATACAACTTATCTTTAATACCTCCCCAAGCAAACTTTTCGAAGTTCCTCTGAATCTCTTCCTTTCTTTATAGCACACAAAATTCTCCTTTGAAGCGGCGAGGAAGAACTCTCTCACCTTCCTTCCACTCTTACATTCTCTCGAAGAATTCCTCACAATACTAACCACTCTCTACACTCTAATGGACACCACAAACAATAAAGACTCTGCAGCACCTTGTGGACACCACTTTTTTGTCCTCTTAATGTTTCTTTTAAAGTTGTAGAAGAGTTTTCAAAAGTTGCCCAAGCAGCTCTTTAAAAATCGTCCACATTCAATGCATTTGTTGAGAGAACTGACATGCTCGCCGTCGGCGGCCTCAATGGCGTCGTCGACGACCTTCTAGAATATTTAATTCTGGACTCTTGGGAAAAACTTGTCGTCGACGGCATCAAGCTCTTTATCGATGGCGTCGAGCTCGCCGTCGGCGCCCAAGATCAAATCTCCATAGTTTGGTCCTTTTTTCTCCAAATTCGCTCTTTTTTGCATCTTTTTGCGACCATAATTCAGCATACCTACAACAAAACATCATAAATGCATTTCTTTAAAGTGCAATATCATCAAAATTAGTGTAAATTAGGTATGAAAATCTCTTAATTAACTAATAGAAAATTGAAATAAAAATGTAATTTTAATAAACTCTTAATTAACTAATTCTACTAATAAATTTTCTAATGTGAAGTTCAAATTGACCAAAGAAAAATATGTTGAGATTTTCATACCTATTTTATACTAATATTGATGATTTTGCACTTTAAAGAAGGGTATTTTTATTGTTTTGTTGCAGGTATGTTGAATTACGGTCATTGGAGCAAAAAGATGCAAAAAGGAGTGAATTTGGAGAAAAAAGGACAAAAAATGAAGATTTGAACTAGGGCCCGACGGCGAGCCCAACGGCACCGACGACGGGTTTTTCCTCAGAGTCCAAAATCAAATATTCTAGAAGGTTGCCAACGGCGCCATCGAGGCTGACGGTGCCATCAAGGCCGCCGACGACAAGAACGGCGGTTCTCATAACAGGTGCATTGAATGTTGACAATTTTTGAAGGGATGCTTAAGTAACTCTTGAAAAACTCTTCTACAAATTTAAAGAAACATTTGGGCCAAAAAAAAGAGGAGCCCCGTGGTGGTGTCCGCTGAGTTTTTGTTGTTTGTAGAGTGTAGAGAGTTTAATTTAGGGTTACAATATTGTGAGGAATTCTTCGAGAGATTGTAAGAGTGAAGGGAAAGTGAGAGATTTTTTCTTGTATTGTGAGGAATTCTTCGAGAGAGTATAAGAGTAGAGGGAAAGTGAGAGATTTCTTCCTCCTTACCGCTTTGAAGAAGAATTCTATCTGCTGTAAAAAAAGGAAGAGATTCGAAGGAACTTTGAGGAGTTTGCTTGTGGAGGAATTAGAGATAAGTGGTATTTACTTATTAAAGTTTGTATGACTTTGCTTTTATATATAAGTTCTAAGTTTTGTCATATTTTCTACATGAGTTCTGAGTAGTTTTCTATGTCTTTCTCCTTATCTTGAGATTTTATGAAATGGTGATTTGAATTGGTTGAGCCATGAGAATGTTAAAGAAGTTGTGATGATCTTTTCACTTCGATCTTAATTTACTTTCAATATGGCCAATTGATTTGTTAAAATATGTTGAGTTTTACAATTTAAGTGAAGATTACATCCAAGATTTAGAGAGGTCAAAGTCCTTCAAAGTTGGGTGCAAACAAATAGGGAAATAAAATTATCGGGTGTAGAATTGGAGATTTTATAGTGACAGACTAAAATCCTCAATTCGGTCCTATCGTTTGGGTGCTGAAGTGTAGATGTTAGCATCAGGTGAGGGGAACGTGGGAGCTCTGAAGTGAGAGCCGGTATCCTCCCAACCTAGCCACATATTCAGCTCAGGCCAGGGGAACGTGGGAGCTCCTAAGTGAGAGCCGTTATCCTCCCAGCCTAGCCGCAGATTCAGTGCAGGTGAGGGGAACGTGGGAGCTCCGAAGTGAGAGCCGGTATCTTCCCAGCCTAGCCGTAGAATTGACAGACTAAAATCCCCAATTCGGTCCTATCGTTTGGGTGCTGATGTGTATGTTAGCCCTCATGCGAGGGAAACATGGGAGCTCCGAAGTGAGAGCCAATATCCTCCTAGCCTAGCCACAGATTTAGTAACCAAGCATAGGATTATTCAACGTTCTTTATGTCTGGACTAAAGGGTAAAGAATAGGTATGCTCCTATTTGACACAATACAATTTGAACTAATTCACTTTATTCATTTACTTTAATTTCTTGACAAGGAGAAGGATGCTTTCTTATATATTGAACTTCACATTAAAACTTTTTAGTAGAATTAGTTAAATAAGAGTTTGTTAAAATTACATATTTGTTTCAATTGCCTATTAGTGACAAATAAGCAATTTAAACTGTATTGTTATGATTAAGTATTGATTTTCTAAATCCTAGTTCGTAGCCTCTAGTGTTAGTCCCTGTGGGATCGATATCCAGGACTCCATTAGAGCTCTGTATTACTTGAGCGATGCGTATACTTGCATTGATAAGAGTGACTTTGCAATTATTGAATATTTTGTACATATTTTTATCAAATCTATAACTGTTGTCAAGTTTTTAGCATTGTTGCCAGGGATTTAAATCTTCTAGCAACAGTGTCAAATTCTTGTAGTTTTAAGCATATATAAAGTCGCTGTCAAGTTTTTGGTGTCGTTGTCAGGGAATAAAAAACTCATAATTAGAGTAGAGGATAAATTAGAACTATTAGAAAACTTTTATTTGAATTGTAACTTATTTTCATATCTAGTTAACTATTTTTTTGTGTACTGATTTCAATTGTATGCGTAAATTTGGACCTGAAAAATCTTATACCCAACGATTCAGAATTAGAACGCACTGTTAGAAGAATTAGAAAACTAAGAAAAGAATCTAGAAATCCTGACACAATGGAAAACAACTTGAACAATCAAGGAATAGAAAAAGAACATCAACCTAGACCTCTACGAGATTATGCGATCCTACAGCAGATGAAATTCACTTATTTATCTAAAATCTTGATGTAGTTGCTAATTCATTTGAGTTTAAACCTACTATTATCCAAATGGTACAAAATAATCAATTCAAAGGTACACCAAATGAAGATCCTAATTTACACCTCCCTAGTTTCTTAGAACTTTGTGCTACCTTTAAATATGACAGAGTTTCGAACGATGTTGTTAGACTTAAACTTTTTTCTTTTTCACATAGGTATAAAGCTAAGATGTAGTTAAATTTGTTAGCACCTAGATCTATTAGAACTTGAGGAGAACTTTCACAGAAATTTCTATCCAAATATTTCCCTCCATTAAAACTGCTAAACGTAGAAATGACATAATATCATTTTGTCATATTGATGGAGAGTTGATATATGAAGCTTGGGGGAGATTTTAAGAACTTCTTAGGAAGTGCCCTTATCATTTGTTACCAGATTGGTTGATAATTCAAAATTTTTATAATGGATTAGTGGGATCTCTTAGATCGATTATAGATGATGCGGCTGAAGTTTCTTTAATGTCAAAACCTTTTGATGAGGCTTATTCGTTAATAGAAGAGATGGCTACCAACAATTTTCAATGGCCCCCCAAAATGGTAAATCCTAAAAGAGTAGCTAGTATCCACGATTATGATGCAATATCTATGTTAGCTTTGTAGATTGTTGCAATGTCAAAGAAATTAGATCATTATGGAATGAATTATTCTCCAACACCTACTGTGATGGAAGAGAATTCATCTGGGCAATTTGTGGATGTTCAACCTTGGTATGAGACTTTAAATGCGATTAACAATAGACCCAACAATCCATATTCAAACTATTATAACCCAGGTTGGAAGACTCATCCTAATTTTAATTGGAATAACCATTCTTCTACAAATCAACAATGGGCAAACAACCCAATGAACCCATTAGGGAAATTCATCCAACCAAGTAAATGTTAATTATAGACATTCTTATCCTCTAGGATTTAACATTAACACTCAATTTAAGGAAAATAAGTTGTCTATGGAAGAGATGATACTAAACATGGGTCAAAAATTGCAGAATCAAGGAAATCAATTACAAATTCAAGGAAACTAGTTACAAAATCAAGGCATTGCTATCAAGAATATTGAAAACCAATTGAGGCATATCGCTACTGCGCTTTGTAACCGAACATTGAGAACTTTTCCTTGTACTATGGAACCAAATCCTAAAGATTAAGGAAAAGAACAAATAAAAGCGATACAATTACAAAGTGGAAAAGAATTGGAAACAAGAGTGCAGAAAGAAACAAAAACTGAAAAAGAGAAAGTGGTGAAAAAGAATTGGAAACAAGAGTGCAAAAAGAAACAGAAACTGAAAAAGAGAAAGTGGATACCGCAAGAAGGATCATGAGTACCCAGATTTAGAGTATCCATTTACACCAATGAAAATTACTGTGGAGAGTGCAAAAAGAAATAGAAACTGAAAAAGAGAAAGTGGATACCAAAAAAGAGAAGGATCATGATTGCAAAAAGAAATAGAAACTGAAAAAGAGAAAGTGGATACCAAAAAAGAGAAGGATCATGAAGAGAAAGAGAAAGTGGATACCAAAAAAGAAAAGGATCATGAATACCCAGATTTAGAGTATCCATTTCCGAAAAAGAAAAGGATCATGAATACCCAAATTTAGAGTATCCATTTACACCAATGAAAATTACGGAGAACCTCCACCGCCGTTTCCTCAAAGATTGAAGCAACATAAACAGAATAAACAATTTTCAAAATTTTTAGAAACGCCATTTTTTAAAGATTGAAGCAAAATAAAGAGAATAAACAATTTTCAAAATTTTTAGAAATTATTAAGAAGTTAACGGTGAATATTCCCTTCGTAGAAGCTTAAAAAAGATAAACAATTTTCTAAGTTTTTAAAAATTCTTAAGAAATTAACGGTAAATATTCCTTTTTTAGAAGCTTTAGAGCAAATGCCCAATTATGTAAAATTTATGAAAGGTATTTTGAAGAAGAAAAGGAAGTTCATTGATAATGAGACCGTTGCACTTAGTGAAGAGTGTAGTGCAATTACTCAAAAAAAGCTTCCTGAAAAATTAAAAAATCTGGGTAGTTTCATTGTACCGTATGCTATCGGTGAAAAATTTTATGGAAGAGCTTTATGTGATTTGGGAGTCAGCATTAATCTTATGCCTCTATAACTCTTCAGTTAGCGAATCATTCAGTTACTTATCCTAAGGGAGTTATAGAAGATGTGTTAGTAAAAATTGATAAATTTATCTTTCATGTGGATGTCATTGTTTTAGATATGGAGGAAGATAAAGAAATACTTTTAATTTTAAGGAGACCTTTTTTATCTACTGGAAAGCTATAATAGATGTTCAAAATAGAGAATTAACTATGAGAGTTAACGATTAAGAAGTGACTTTTAACAATGTGAAATTTATGAAATACCCTACAGTTGAAAGAAATAATGAATGTTTTCGCATGGAATTAATGAACATCTATTGCACGAGCATTTTAAAGAATATTTTGAAGAGAAAAAAAATTTTGAAGACAAAGATGAAATTATTTCGGACGAAATAGAAAATGAAGAATTAAATTATGTTCAGGAAAGATTTAAGATGTTGGATATTACAAGAAATGTTGATAAGAATCTAGTTTCGTCAATTATAAAACCACCTAAACTTGAGTTGTAAATATTGCCCAACCACTTGAAGTATGTGTTCCTAGAAAACTCATCTACATTACCTGTTATTATATCTTCAGAGCTAAATGATTTGCAAGAGCAAAGACTTTTGGATACATTAAAAAATATAAGAAAGCTTTTGGTTGGACCTAGTTGATATTAAAGGAATCAGTCCTTTGATTTGTATGCATAGAATTATATTGGATGAACAATATAAACCAAGAGTTGATCCATAAAGGAGATTAAACCCAATCATGAAAGAAGTAGTTAAGAAAGAAATTTTGAAATGGTTGGACACTGTAATTATATATTCTATTTCAGACAGTGCTTGAGTAAGACCAATTTATTGTGTTCCTAAGAAAAGAGTAGTGACTGTTGAAGTAAAAGAGAATAATGAATTAATACCTATCAGACAAGTTACTATATGGTGTATTTGCATTGATTATAAAAATTTAAACACTGCCGCTAGGAAAGATCACTTCCCTTTATCATTTTTAGACCAAATAGTAGTAGACTTGCTCGGCACAAATATTTTTGTTTTTTAGATGGATATACCAGCTACCATCAAATTTTTATTGCTCCCGAGGATCAAGAAACAACATTTACTAGTCCTTTTGGAACTTTTGCTTTTTGAAGAATGTCTTCAGATTATGTAATGAACCTACAACATTCCAAAGATGTATGATGTCTATATTTAGTAAGTTAATTTATGATGGATTAGAAGTGTTTATGGATGAATTCTATGTATTTGGAACATCATTTGACGCATGCTTAAATTATCTTGAAAAAGTTTTGGAGTTATGCGGATTAGAAGTATTTATGGATGATTTCTACGTATTTGGAACATCATTTGACGCATGCTTAAATTACCTTGAAAAAGTTTTGGAGTTATGCGAGTATTTATGGATGATTTCTCTATATTTGGAACATCATTTGACACATGCTTAAATTATCTTGAAAAAGTTTTGGAGTTATGCGAACAACTAATTTAGTTCTAAACTGGGAGAAGTGTCAATTTATGGTTGCAGGAGGAATTGTGTTAAGGCATAAAATTTTGGAAAATGGTATGGAAGCAGACCCTACAAAAATTCAAGTTATATCTAAATTAACACCTCCTACCTAGTGTAAGAGGGGTTAGAAGTTTTATGGACATGTTGGTTTTTACAGGCGTTATATTAAAGATTTTTCAAAAATTACCAAACCTCTAGATTCAAGTTATATCTAAACTAACACCTCCTACTAATGTAAGAGAAGTTAGGAGTTTTCTTGGATTCAAGTTATATCTAAACTAACACCTCCTACTAATGTAAGAGAAGTTAGAAGTTTTCTTCGACAGACCCTGCAAAAATTCAAGTTATATCTAAACTAACACCTCCTACTAATGTAAGAGACGTTAGGAGTTTTCTTGGACATGTGGATTTTACAGGCGTTTTATTAAAGATATTTCAAAAATTACCAAACCTCTATGCCAACTTTTAGAAAAGGAAGTTTTTACAAACGTTATAGTAAAGATTTTTCAAAAATTACTAAACCTCTATGCCAACTTTTACAAAAGGACAAGAAATTTGAATTTACTGAAAACTGTTTAAATGCCTTTGAGTTATTAAAAGAAAAGCTAATCACAACTCTTATTATAGTATCACCTAACTAGGAGAAACCATTCGAACTGATGTGCGCTGCTAGTGATTATGCTATTGGAGTTGTTCTTGGACAAATGTATGAAAAGATTTTTAAAGTTAAAGATGCTATTGATTATGCTATTGGAGCTGTCTTTGGACAAAGGTATGAAAAGATTTTTAAAGTTATATACTTCTAGTAAAACTCTTAATGATGCACAAATTAATTATACTGTTACTAAAAAAGAGTTACTAGCCAATCTTAATGTTGGACAAATGTATGAAAAGATTTTTAAAGTTATATACTACGCTAGTAAAACTCTTAATGATGTCCTTGGGCAAAGGTATGAAAAGATTTTTAAGGTGATATACTACGCTAGTAAAACTCTTAATGATGCTCAAATCACCTATACTGTTACTAAAAAATAGTTGATGGCTATTGTGTATGCTTTTGACAAATTTAGATCTTATTTAATTAGGACTAAATGTGATGTGCACGCTTATCACTCTGCTATTAAATATCTGATACAAAAGAAGAATGTCAAATCAAGGTTAATTAGATAGATACTTTTGATGCAAGAATTTGATTTTGTGGTTATTGATAGAAAGCGAACTGATAATCAAATTGCTGATCATTAATCGAGATTAAAATATCATGAATTATTTGACACCGATAATGAAATTAAAGACAATTTCTCTGATGAATAACTTTATAATATTAATGAGTGTAAAATACCATGGTATGTTGATATTGCTAATTATATTGTAAGTGATATTTTGCCACCTATGCTAACATTGCAACAACAAAGAAAATTTATTCATGATGCNTTCAATTATAAAACTACCTGAACTTGAGATGAAAGTATTGCCTAGCCACTTGAAGTATGTGTTTTTAGGAGACTCATCTACATTACCTGTTATTATATCTTCAGAATTAAATGATATGCAAGAGCAAAGATTGTTAGATACATTGAAAAGATATAAGAAAGCTTTTGGTTGGACCTTAATCAGCAAGAGCAAAGACTGTTAGATACATTAAAAAGATATAAGAAAGCTTTTGGTTGGACCTTAGTAATTGCAAGAGCAAAGACTGTTAGATACATTGAAAAGATATAAGAAAGCTTTTGGTTGAACCTTAGCTGATATTAGGAATCAGTCCTTCAATATATGCACAGAATTATATTAGCCAAGAGTTGATCCACAAAGGAGATTAAATCCAATGATGAAAGAAGTAGTTAAGAAGGCAATTTTGTTAAGGGAATTAGTCCTTCAATCTGTATGCACAAAATTATATTAGATGAACAATATAAACCATGGATATTAAAGGAATCAGTCCTTCAATTTGTATGCACAAAATTATATTAGATGAACAATATAAACCAAGAGTAATCCACAAAAGAGATTAAAGCCGATGATGAAAGAAGTAATTAAGAAGGAAATTTTGAAATGGTTAGACACTAGAATTATATATCACAAAAGAAAATTAAATCCAATGATGAAAGAAGTAGTTAAGAAGGAAATTTTAAAATGGTTAGACACTGGAATTATATATCCTATTTCAGATAGTGCGTAGGTAAGTCCAATTCATTGTGTTCCTAAGAAAGGAGGTGTGACTGTTGAAACAAAAGAAAATAGTGAATTAATACCTATCAGATAAGTTATTGGGTGACGCATTTGTATTGATTATAGAAAATTAAACACTGCCACCAGGAAAGATCACATCTATTTTTCCTTTTTAGATCAAATAGTAGATAGACTTGTTGGGCACAAATTTTTTTATTTTTTCGATGGATATACCGGTTACCATCAAATTTCTTTTTCTCCCGAGGATCAAGAAAAGACAACATTTACTAGTCCTTTTGGAACTTTTGCTTTCCGAAGAATGCCTTTCGGATTATGTAATACCCCTGCAACATTCCAGAGATGTATGATGTCCATATTTAGTAAGTTAATTGATGATGGATTAGAAGTATTTATGAATGATTTCTTTGTATTTGGAACATCATTTGACGCTTGCTTAAATTATCTTGAAAAAGTTTTAGAGTTATGCGAAATTATTAATTTGGTTCTAAATTGGGAGAAATGTCAATTTATGGTTGCAGGAGGAATTGTTTTAGGGCATAAAATCGGAAGATGGTATGGAAGCATACCCTGCAAAAATTTAAGTTATATCTAAACTAAATCCTCCTACTAATGTAAGAGATGTTAGGAGTTTTCTTGGACATGTTGGATTTTACAGACATTTTATTAAAGATTTTTCAAAAATCCAACCTCTTTGCCAACTTTTAGAAAAGGACAAAAAATTTGAATTTACTGAAAGCTGTTTAAATGCCTTTGAGTTATTAAAGNGATGCAAAAGAAAGATGCCAAACCAAAGTTAATTTGATGGATACTTTTGATGCAAGAATTTGATCTTGTGGTTATTGATAGAAAGGGAACTGATAATTCTATTGATGCAAGAATTTGATTTTGTGGTTATTGATAGAAAGGGAACTGATAATCAAATTGCTGATTATGTTATTGATAGAAAGGGAACTGATAATCAAATTGTTGATCATTTGTCAAGATTAGAAAATCAGGATTATCTGACACTGACAATGAAATTACAGACAATTTCTCGAATGAACAAATTTATAATAATAGAAAGAGAACTGATAATCAAATTGCTGATCATTTGTCAAGATTAGAAAATCAAGAATTATAATTATTGATAGAAAGGGAACTGATAATCAAATTGTTGATCATTTGTCAAGATTAGAAAATCATGAATTATTTGACACCCCAACAATGAAATTACAGATAGTTTCTTTTATGAACAACTTTATAATATTAATGAGTGGAAAATACCATGGTATGTTGATATTGTTAACTATATTGTAAGTGATATTTTGTCACCTATGCTGACACTGCAACAACAAAGAAAATTCATTCATGATGCAAAAGCATATTTTTGGGATGAGCCTTATTTATATAAACAATGTAAAGATCTGATTATGAGGAGATGTGTACCTTATGAAGAAACGGAGCTAATCATTTAGAAATGTCATGATTCTAAATTTGGAGGACATTTTCGGATTGATAAAACTGCTTATAAAATTTTACAAGCTGGATTTTATTAGTCTACTATACTTAGAGATGTTTATAGATATATAAAAACTTTTGATCGATGTCAACGAGTAAGCAATATATCTAGAACAAATGAAAGGCCTCTGAATTTCATGTTAGAAGTTGAGATCTTTGATGTTTGGGGATTAGATTTTGTGGGACCATTTATTCCTTCATTTAGAAACTTATATATATTAATTTCAGTAAACTACGTTTCTAAGTGGATTGAAGCACAAGCTTTACCTTGTTGTGATGCTAAAAGTGTTTCAAGATTTTTAATAAAAAATATTTTCACTAGATACGGAATGCCTAGAATGATTATCACTGACGGAGGTTAATGAAAAATATTTTACTAGATACGGAATGCCTAGGATGATTATTACTGATGGAGGATCCCATTAGATACGGAATGCCTAGAGTGATTATCATTGACGGAGGATCCCATTTTAGGAATAAATACATTCAGAGATTGCCAAAAAAATTTAGTTGTATTCATAGAATCTCTACTTCCTATCACCCTCAAACTAGTGGGTTAGCTGAAGTTTCTAATAGAGAGATTAANAGATCCCATTTTATGAATAAATACATTCAGAGATTGACAGAAAAATTTAATATTATTTATAGAATCTCTACTGTCTATCATCCTCAAACCAGTGGGTTAGCTGAAGTTTCTAATATAGAGATTAAACAAATTCTTGAGAAGACTGTAAATCCCAGTAGAGTAGATTAGTCTACTAGACTGGATATTGCATTATGGGCTTACAAGATTGCTTATAAAACTCTTATTAGAATGACTCCTTACAGGCTGATTTTAAGAAAGACTTGTCACTTAAAAGTAGAATTGGAGCATAAAGCATATTGGGCGATTAAAAAATTTAATTATAATTTGAAAGATGCTGGTGAGAAAAGATTGTTACAAATGAATGAATTGAAATAATTAAAAAATGAATCTTATGATAATGACAGAATTTATATGGATAGACTAAAGTTATGGCATGATTGGAAGATTAACCAGAAAAACTTTGAACCAGGATAAGAAGTTTTGCTTTACAATATAAGGCTGAAGTTCTTCCCTAAGAAATTGAAGTCTCATTGGTTATGACCCTTTACTGTGACTCGAGTTTATACTCACCGAGCTGTTGAAATTGAAGATCAAAAGATTGAGAATGGATTTAAAATAAATGGTCATAGATTAAAGCCGTATTTTGAGGGTAAAAGACCAAATTTTAAAGTGGTATTAATGATCAATCAACCTGAGTAATACCTGAATAGGTCGAGCTGACGATATTAAACTAAGCGCTTTATGGGAGGCAACCCATAGTTATCTTTATTTTTATTGCGATTATAGTGTTTTTATTTGAAATTATTATTAGTTTGTGATAATATTGAACTCTACTACTCATATTTACCCTTGAATCATCATAAAAATTAGATCCATAGAAAAAACTGGAACGAATTCGGACCAGAGCGAAACTGTGAAATTTTTACCTTGGGCGGGGTTTTTTTGCGAGTCCAGGTAATTAATTTTAAAGGCTTGCCAACGGTACCATCGACGCTGTCAATGGCAAGAATGGAGAGATGACGGTTTCCAGAGTTTGAAATGATGGTTTTTGGCAGTTTTAGGCGGGAGTTACTCCCTGAAAACTTCCAAATTTGGTTCTTAAGTTCGTATTACCCAAAAAATGAATTGAAATTCCACCAAATTCATCCCTATGGCGTCCAATTCCACTGAAAAACCTTAGATTTTTTGTGTTTAACTGGAGAAAGTTCATTAGTTCCGAGGTGCAGCGAATCTTGAATAAAGTGCTGACAAAGAGGAGATTAATCAAAGAAATAGGATTTGTGAATCGAGGATTGAACAATCCTTCGACAGTAATTGAAGATATGATTGTGCGATGACAATGGAAAGTGTTGTGTTACACTACAGCCGCCGTAGTCATTCCTGTGGTGAAGGTGTTTTATGCTAACTTGCATGGAATCAACCAGGGAGTCATCTATGTGTGAGGTAGATGGATAACTTTTACTCCTGTGTGGATTAATGAGTTATATATGATCGAGAATGTTCTTGTCTGCCATTATTCCAACTTCGTCCCGACAAGAAACCTAATGAATGAAATCTACCAATATTTGACGGACGAGACTGAAGACTGGGAAATGAGAGAAAACGGGTATGTTAGTTTTTCTGCGACATTTCTAAACCCCGTTTCTAAACACTAGCACTTCTTCATTTCTGCAAAACTATTACTGACGATGAGGATCGGTAAAGTTACTAAGGAAAGTGCTATTCTGAATTAATGCATCCAAATGGGACTTCCGATCGATATTGGATTGATAATTGTGAAGTCTGTTTTGGGCCTGATTGTTCATGGATCAACTTATGGGCTTGGACATCTTCCACAATTGTCTTACTTTGCTGTCATTTCCAAGTATCTTATGAGAATTGGAAAAAAGTACTTCCACCTTGGTAGCCTTTGGACCAAACCGAGAAATTCTCAGCCAATGAAGATGAGAATGATATAACTATTATTGTGGATCAATCATCTCAGAATTCACTTTCTATTCAACCTTTAGTTCCGGACAAGACACTAGTGATCCTGCGTAGAATCAAGAAATTGGAGAAAGATGTGCAAAATGTTATGAATGCAATTAACAATATCTCTGATTTTTTGATCATCTAGACTGGAGGATGAAAGAGCATTTTGATCACTTTGGACATATAAAAGGAAGTTTGATATGATTGATGAGGAAGATGGGATTGATAGAAGCGGACCCTACTAAAGAATTTCCATACCGACCCTTCTATAACCTCTTCGTTCATGTTCAATCAATGGGTGATATCAGATGAGAAACAAGCACAGAATCAAAAGAGTAGTAGATTTACTTTGCCACCTGTATATCTAAGTGTGGATTTGATTCAAACTTATGTGCTTAGGTCACTTTCTAAAATTGCATTTATATCTCAGTATAGTTGAGATTAAGCATAGGATGTTTGTTTCTAGCGTTTAGAGTGTTGTGGCTTGGATTGCGATGCCGAATTGATGTATTGAGGTTAAGAAAATACCAAAATTATGTGTGTCGTGTAACATGTACTGTAACTCTTGGAAGTTATATATAATTGTAAGGTTTTATGTTGTGAATGTTTATTTAGGTTAGTACATCATTTAATCACTTAAAATTTATATCTAGAATGATTGAATGGTGTCGTCGAGGCTTGAAATTGATCAAAATCACAAAAATTTGGAAATTGAACCAATTTTGAAAATCTCGCCGACGGCGCCATTAACGCCTCGATGGCGGATTTTTCCCGAGACTTGGGTTATTTAATTTAATAGAACTCGCTGACGTCGCTAAAGACCCCGCCAACAGCGAGATCCCAAAAAAAACACTTTTTATCGCAATTTTGACCAGTCAACCGCCACTATTCATCATCCCCTTCCTCTTAAAAAACAAAAATTTCAATCTAGGGCTTGAAGATCCTGGATTCGGGGCAATTTCAAGGCATTTAGACACCAAATTATATCATCTCTCGGCAAGAGCTTCACTCTAACCTAAAAATATTTGATTTTCACCTTGAATTTCTTCTACATTGAGAAAATCCAAAAAAATTGAGAATGTGGAGAAAATATTTGGAAGAACTTCATGGAATTTAGATTTGAACTCTTAGAGTCACTCTTGGAAGCTATTATTTGATTATTCGAAGTGTATTTGGAATTTTTTATAATTTTGATTAGATTGACATGGCTTCGAGACAAAAGAGGCGACTTGAGTTTGACGAGTCTCACTTCATCAATGTGAAGGCTCAGTCGAGATTTACTTCAGTATTTGAAGGGAAGAAATGTATACAAGATCATGTTTTTGAGAGTCTGGGAGGAGAAGTTGAACGAGTTATTACCGAACAGAGGTGGGAAAACTTTTGTTATACCACCAATAAGGCTGTTGTGAATATTGTGAAAGAATTTTATGCCAATGTGTTCTATTCTGAGGATGGAACCGTTCTAGTAAGGGGTTTTTCTGTTGAGTTTAGTGCCACCCACATTAACTCATTTTATGAAGTCCCAAACTCCTATAGCTGCAATTATGAAACCTTCAGTACAATGGAAGGCCCACTGAACGATGTCATCAACTTTCTCACTGATGGGAAAGAGACATGGAAGATAAAGCAACGAGAAAGGGTAATTTTTTCTGCTTCCATGTTGAATGCCACGTCTTAAGCATGCAACTATTTTATTTTCTCTACTTCGTTACCTACCTATGACCATAGTGAGGTAACAAGAGATAGAGCTATTTTGAATTTCTGTATTCAGAATAATCAAACTCTAAATGTGGGGAGAATTATTTATAAGAATATATTGACCACGGCAAAGAGTGAATCAAGTGGAGATTTGGGACATCGTGGCCTCATTTATGCACCTTGCCAACTTTTTGGAGTTGAAGTCGGAGATGATGAAGAATGGGTTTACCCTATGAAACCAATTAGTAAAGCTAATTTGAAGACATGAATTACACGAAAAATGGAGATCTGGGAGTAGAGTCAAGAACCTTCTACTAGTAGAGATATCCCCTCTAGTAGTTATGACCTTCCTTCCTCTAGCTCCCCTATCCTGAATGATTTAATGAATGAGTTAACCTTACAGTGGAAGAGTATAGAGCAATTAAATGAAATAATTAGGGGATTAGAACGTAGACATGATTATGATAGTGAGTACCTATAGAGGCATTCTGAATTTGAGATAGCTTACTACGAAGCTCAGACACGACACTACAAAGGTGAGCCTGATGTTACTTTTCCTGAATGCCTTCGTTATACTCAGTATCAGCCCAATCGACCTGCTGACCAGAGAGACGAGGATATAGTATGGGACTTTGATATATGATGGTAATTGACGTACTTTTATTTTTGTAATTTTGTAATAGAGATAGATGTTTGAGTGTTTGTACTTTCATTTTAATTTTTATGTTGCAATTGAATAATTTTTAATTATTGTTATAAATGTTTAGTGTGGTAGTTGAATTTGCATGTGTAGTTATAATAGATGTTGATTAGTACTGTATAAAATTTTAATGTGATGTGGTTTTTATTTGCATTTTAATATATTTGTAATTATTTTTGTTTAGTATTGTGGATGTGTTAGCAAAATATTGTGTTTGTATAATGTCTGGTTCTGTATTTATTTCAAAATTTCATTACCTAGTAAATTCTCTAATGATTTATATGTATAGAAAGCTCCTAATATTACAGACCAGTTGAAGTTAAAAATTTGAGAAGGAACTGCAAAAATTTTAGAATGAAGAAAATGCCTAAAGTATTGAGGTATGATTTATATTTAGAATTTTCTTTCCACCTGTATCATTCCATATTGAAAAATTTAAGTTTGGGGGAGCGAAGAAAAATATTAACTATTAGATGTTCTCAATTTTAATATTTTCAAAAATTATTAATATAATTTTTTGTAGTCAATTTAATTGAGATAACTATATTTTGTAGATATTTAAATATTATAGTATATTTAAAGTAATATTTTTGTAAGGAAAATTAATTTTGTAGATTAAGATATTTAATATAAAAGAATAAGATTATAGTTAACTATTTAAAGTAAAGAAAACTATATTTTGAAATATTAAGAATCTTGACTATAGTTAACTATTTAAAGTAAAGAAAACTATATTTTGAAATATTAAGAATCTTAGAAATTATTTGAAAAGAAAAAGATTGGGGCTCAATGATGTAAAAGCTATGAAATTTTTATAAGATAAAGGAATGCTTTGAGTTTCAAATTTAGGGAAAGAAAGGTGATGTTTAAAATCATTAAAGGCTATCCAGATATAGTAATCCTCACTTGAAAAAGGAAAAATAAGGGATTGGGCTATGTAATATTTATAAGGTAAAGGAATGCTTTGAGTTTCAAATTTAGGGAAAGAAAGGTGATGTTCAAATGTTTATAAGGTAAAGAAATGCTTTGAGTTTCAAATTTAGGGAAAGAAAAGTGAAGTTCAAAATATATCTATAAGGTAAAGGAATGCTTTGAGTTTCAAATTTAGGGAAAGAAATGTGATGTTCAAAATCAATAAGTTAAAGGAATGCTTTGAGTTTCAAATTTAGGGAAAGAAAGGTGATGTTCAAAATCATTAAAGGTGGAATGCTTTGAAAATGCTTTGAGTTTCAAATTTAGGGAAAGAAAAGTGAAGTTCAAAATCATTAAAGGCTATCCAATGTTTTGAGTTTCAAATTTAGGGAAAGAAAAGTGAAGTTCAAAATCATTAAAGGCTATCCAGTTCTTTGAGTTTCAAATTTAGGGAAAGAAAGGTGAAGTTCAAAATCATTAAAGGCTATCCAAATATAGTGTTGAGTTTCAAATTTAGGGAAAGAAAAGTGAAGTTCAAAATCATTAAAGGCTATCCAAATATAGGATGGTGCTCAATGATGTAAAAACTATGAAATATTTATAAGGTAAAGGAATGCTTTGAGTTTCATCTGAAAATTCATTTGAGAAGAAAAGATTGGGACTCAATGATGTAAAAACTATGAAATATTTATAAGGTAAAGGAATGCTTTGAGTTTCAAATTTTGGGAAAGAAAAGTGAAGTTATGAAATATTTATAAGGTAAAGGAATGCTTTGAGTTTCAAATTTATGGAAAGAAAGGTGATGTTATGAAATACTTATAAGGTAAAGAAATGCTTTGAGTTTCAAATTTAGGGAAAGAAAGGTGATNCTGTAAACCTAGTAGAGTAGATTGGTCCACTAGACTCGATACCGCATTATGGGCTTACAGGACTGCTTATAAAACTCCTATTGGAATGACTCCTTACAGACTGATTTTTGGAAAGACTTGTCACTTACCAGTAGAATTGGAGCATAAAGCATATTGGGCGATTAAAGAATTCAATTATAATTTGAAAGATGCTGGTAAGAAGAGATTATTACAACTAAATGAATTGAAAGAATTAAGAAATGAATTTTATGATAACGAAAAAATTTATAAGGAGAAATTAAAGTTATGGCATGATCGAAATAGTAACCAGAAGAACTTTGAACTAGGACAAGAAGTTTTACTTTACAACACTAGGCTGAAGTTATTTCCTAGGAAATTGAAGTCTCATTGGTTGGGAACCTTTACTGTGACTCAAGTTTATACTTACAGAGCTGAGTTGAAGATCGGAAGGAAATAGATTTAAATTAAATGGACACAGATTAAAACCATATTATGAGGGTAAAAGACCAAATTGGAAATAGATTTAAAGTGAATGGACACAGATTAAAACCATATTTTGAGGGTAAAAGACCAAAGAAATAGATTTAAAGTAAATGGACACAGATTAAAAAATATTTTGGCTATTGAAATTGAAGATCAGAAAACGGGAAATAGATTTAAAGTCAATGGACATAGATTAAAACCATATTATGAGGGTAAAAGACCAATTAAAGAGGTTTTATAATCAGTCAACTGAAATAATATCTGAATAGGTTGGGCTGACGACGTTAAACCAAGCACTTTATGGGAGGAAACCCTAATCAACCTGAATAACACCTGAATAGGTCGGGCTGACGACGTTAAACCAAGTGCTTTATGGGAAATGGACACAGATTAAAGCCGTATTTTGAGGGTAAAAGACCAAATTTAAAGAGGTTTTAATGATCAGGTCAACCTAAATAATACCTGAATAGGTCGGGCTGACGACGTTAAACCAAACGCTTTATGGGAGGCAACCCATACCTGAATAGGTCGAGCTGATGAAGTTAAAACCAGCGCTTTATGGGAGGTCGACCTGAATAACACCTGAATAGGTCGGGCTGACGACGTTAAACCAAGCACTTTATGGGAGGCAACCTTTATTTTTACTTTATTCACAATTATAGTAGTTGTTATTTGACTTATGAGAGGAAACCCATATTTATCTTTACTTTTATCACAATTATATTAATTTTTATTTGAAATTATCTTTAGTTTTTGGTAGTATTAAGCTCTACCACTCTTATTTACCCTTGAAACATCATCAAAATTGGATCCATGAAGAAAACTTGGAACGCATTCGGACCAGAGCGAAACTGTGAAAATTTTTCCTTGGGCACCGACGGTGCCCTCAACACCGCCGACGATGGGTTTTCCCGAGAGTCCAGACAAAATCAATACAGAGGCACGCCAACGGCGCCCTCGACTCTGTCGACCGTGAGACCGGTGAATTAGGGGTTACTTGGGTTCAAATGACGGTTTTTGATAGTTTTTGGGCGGGAATTGTCTTTTTAAACTTAAAAATTCGATTTCTAGTTCATATTTTCCCTCAAAAATGAAGTGAAACTCCAATTTCGTTCCTATGGCATCCAATTCCCCTGATAATCCCAGAATGCGAGTTTTTGAATCGGCGAAAGTTTATTAGTGCGGAAGCGCAACGAATCTTCAACAAGTTACTGATGAAGAAAAGATTGATCAAGGAAAGAGGATTCGTAAAACATGGATTGAATAATCCCATGACGGATATTGAAGAAACAATAGTGCGGCAATGATGGGAAGTGTTGTGCTACACTACTGCCGCCGTGGTGGTTTCTGTGGTAAAAGAATTCTATGCAAATTTACATGGAATCAACCAAGGAGTTGTTTATGTGCAAAGAAATAATACCTGCGCGGATCAACGAATTATATATGATAGAGAATTTTCCTGTATGCCACTATTCCAATTTTGTCCCAACGAGAAACCAGATGAATGAAATTTACCAATATTTAATGGACGAAACTGACGACTGGGAAACAAGAGAAAATGAGTATGTTAGTTTTTCTGCAACACTCCTAAATCCCATTTCGAAACATTGGCACTTTTTTCATTTCTTCAAAACTGTTACCGACAATGAAGATCGGTAAAGTTTCTAAAGAAAGTGCCATTTTGAATTACCTGCGAAACTATTACCGACAATGAAGATCGGTAAAGTTTCTAAAGAAAGTGCCATTTTGAATTACTGCATCAAAAGAGGACTGTCGATTGACATTGGATCAATAATTGTGAAGTCGGTTTTGGGCGTGATCGTTCATGGATCAACTTATGGGCTTGGACACCCCTCCACAATTTTCTCACTTTGCAGTCAGTTCCAAGTATCCTATGAAAATTGGGAAAATGTACTACTACCTTGGAAGAGTTTGAATCCAACTGAGAGATTTCCAGCTTTTGAAGATGAAAATGACATGACCATCATAGTAGATCAATCATCTCAGAATTCACTGCTAGTTCAACCCTTAGTCCCTAATAAGTCTTTGGTGATTCTGCACCAAATCAAGAAATTGGAAAAGGAGGTACAAAATATCATGAATGCGATTAATAATATCTTCGATTTCTTCGATCATCTCGACTGGAGGATGGAGAACATTTTGAGCACTCTGGACATTTAGAAGATAGTTTGATACGACTGATGAGGAGGATGAAGTTAATAGAAGAGGATTCCTCTGAAGAATTTCCATTCCGACCCTTCTACAACCTCTTCGTTCAAGTGCAATCAATAGGTGATCTTAGAGGAGAATCTAATACCGGGTCTGAGGATTAGTAGATTTATATTACTTCCTATCTGTCTATCTATGTATTTTGATTTGAACTTTTTATTTGCTTTGCTTTAGAATTATGCTTGTAGATCTCTGTACAGTTGAGACTAAGCATAGGATGTTTTGTTTTCAGCGTTTTGAGTGTGTGGCTTGGATTGCGATGCTGAATTAATGTATTGATGTTGAGAAAATACCAAACTTAGGTGTGTTATGTAATGTATATTGTACCCCTTGGAATATATATATATATATGTGATGTTTTGTGCTGTAAGAGTTTATATGTGCTAAGTACATCATTTAGTCACTTAAAATTATGTCTATAATGATTAAAAAGATGTCGTTAAGGCTTGAAATTGATCGAAATTGCAAAAATCCAGAATTTGAACAAAATCAATAGAGCCCGCCGACGGTGCCCTCGACGCCGCCGACGGCAAGATTTTCCCGAGACTTAAGATTCAATTCCAATAAAGCGCGCCGATGGCGCCATCGACCTGCCGACGACGAGCTCACAAAAAAAACCTTTAATCGCAATTTTGACCAGTCAACCGCCACATTCATCATCTCCTTCCTCCTAAAAATGCCATTTTCGACTTAGGGCTTGAAAGATCTTGGATTTGAAGGCAATTTCAAGGCTTTTTAACACCGGATTTAATCAACTCTAGGTAAGAGCTTCACTCCAAACTAAAAATATTTGATTTTCACCAAGGATTTCTTCCACATTGATGAGATCTGAAAATTTTGAGAATGTGAAGAAAAATTGGGAAGAAATTCATGGATCTTAATATTGAACTCTTAGAATTACTTTTGGAAGGCATGATTAGTATATTTGAAGTAATTTTTGGAATTTTTCTATAATTTGATTAGATTGAAATGGCTCCACGTCAAAAGAGATCGATATCTAGGACTCCATTAGAGCCCTATATTACTTGAGCGATACGTATACTTATGCTGATAAGTGTGACTTTACAATTATTAAATATTTATTACGTCCATATTTAAGTTATACTTTTGAGCATATATAAAGTCGTCGGTCAAGGGCTGAGGAGCTCTCAAGAGCCTTTGGGATGAGGTGGCCTTTATGGTTGCAATTGAGTTTGATTTGGCCTTGGAGCTCTTGGTTTTGGGGTTTTCCAGCCACTAAACTGGCTGACATGGCCAGGGGAGGTGGCCAGAGAGTCAGATGATCTAGGGGGAGGTTTAATTATAATTTACTCCCAATGGTAAGTGATGATGGGGGAGATATTTGGTTAAGGCACAAAAATTGGCTAAGATCCCTTAATTTAGAGACCCATTGGTCCATTGCTCACTATGGCTGGTCCAAGGGGGTTTAGCCTGGACAATAAGATGTGCTTAGTGGCTGTGGGGACCTTATTTTGGTGAATTTATGATGGCTAAGTCAAATGGCTAAGAGTTGGGTTTGGGTTAGGCTGGCCATGAATTTGAGCCCAATTAATTGATCGACATTGTGTAGATGATTGTAATTAAGATTTTTTGTGAAGGATTGAAATGATTTTGAGTCCAATTGGAAGCTTAACTTGAAGGATTTTGGGATTTTGTTAAATTTGGGCATGTTGGGCTAAGGTTGGGTAAGGATCAAATTGATTGTTGAAAATGGTATATAGGAATGTAATGAAAAGTTTTCAACATAAATTGGATGCCAATTTTGGGGTTAAGGAATTCAATTTGGTTTAATTTGGGGTCATAGCCAATTTGGGGCAGATTTGGGGATTTTTTGAACTTGTGTTAAAATTAAGTGCAATTGAGGGTTCACCAAGGCCAATTGAAGGTCAAGTTTGGTGTGTAGGAGTGTTATAAAAGATTTAGGATCAAAATTTAGGAGAATTAAGTAAACTATGGGGTTCAATTTGGTGGGATTAAGTCATAGGGCCAAAATTGGGGCAAATTAAGTAGGTTATGGGGGTTCAATTTGGTGGGATTAAGTCATAGGACCAAAATTGGGGGTTTGACTTGGATCAAAATTGAGCTCAAAACATGAACCAATTAGGCTTAGATTTGGTTTAAATTGGTCATATGAAAGGTGAATTTGAGTTTAGGATTGAAATTTGGGAAAATTAGAACCAAATTTAAGGACATTTGAGGTGAATTTGGGGAAATTGGGCCTTTAAAGGTAATTTAGGGGTTTTGGTCAAAATGGTCAAATTGGCCAAATTAGGTTCAATTGAAGGGTCCAAATTGGTTTTAGAGACATTGGAGTGATTTTGAAGATTTTTGGAAAGTTTGGGGTGCAAAGGGTATTTTTTGTAATTTTGGCAATTTTGAGGGTATTTTGGTAATTTTGGATTTTTTTGGGTGGATTTAGGTAATTTGGGTATTTTGAAATGATTTTTGAACAAATTTGGGTATTTTAGGTAAAATTAGGATTTTTGGCCAACTTTAAGGTTTGGGGGTGTTTAGGTAATTCAGGTGAATTTATGGGCAAAAGGTCAAGTTGGGTAATTTTGGTAGAATTGGGGTGTCAACCACCATAGATGAGCTATAAACCAATGTAATCCCCATTTGGGTCCTCTTTATACTAGTCTTAGCTAAACTTTAGTTTTAGGACTATTGGGTTTAGGGGACCAACTACATGAGTCTCCCAAAGGATCAAGTGATCAAAGTCAACAAGTTTGGGTTTAGGGTTATGAGTGAATGGGGTAAAAGTGAGTTACAATGAGTGCAAGTGGGTGCAAGTAAGTGAACCAACTCCAAACCAACATCCAGTGTCAACCCTAAGGTCAAGTAGTCCTATGGGAACTCTCTTGAGCTCCTCTATAGTGGCCCCACCTAATAAGTGCTAGAGGTTAGGACCAGTATATGGAACTTCAAGTTGAGCAAAGAAGAATTTAGAAATTTTAATGGTGAGGGTTCCTTTTCTGGTTTTCTAGGAATTGTCAATAAGAAAGTTCTATGGCTAGACCTTAGGCTACTAAAGAAGAAAAACTAAACCTAAACCAAAAGTGAGGTCAACAATCGTCATTGTTGAGAAGTCACCAATTTGTTTATTATTATGTTGCTTGCCTTCTTGAACTCTTCAAACCCATACCATATTGATGGACATAAGCGAGGAGAAGCGAGGGAAAGTGAGGCAGATATTAACAGAAACAAATAAATGCATGAGAATCTTTCATAAGGAAATCATTGTTACTAAAGAATCTTTATTAGAGCAAACTACCAGAGATTTTATGTTATTGTACTTGTTTTGAGGTTCGGATCTTCCTATAAGGACATGTCCCTATATTTACTTACATCTTAAATAAGTCATGATTACCTAAGAAAATTTCCAATTAAGGTTTAAATTTGTTCAAAGAAAATTCAAAGATGATGTTAAGAAAAGGATTGTCAAAATCCTATCCAAAGGGTAGTGTATAGCAAACTATACTAGAAATATTTTTATTTAAGGTTCATTCTTTTAATCAATGTTTTGTGTGGCTAGAAGGATTGTTTTGCAAAATAGAGTTATCACACCCTATAACATGTAAGGAAAATTTAGGATGTCGTTCATCTTATCTTCAATAGCCCTGCAAAACAAAGTTGTGTTCGATGATCTTTGTTCATTAGGGTTTCATTTAAGTTTTAATGTTTTCTTTTTTGGATTTTAGGGATTGAAAACTTTAGGTTCCTTAAGCCTTCTTTAAGAATTAATTTTTTTTTGATATTTTTGTCATTTATTTTATTTCGGATGACTCGGTCAAGATCCCATGGTTTTGTCATTCTAGAGTCATTGAGGTTTACAGTTTGATTAGTCACGAATGACTGAAAGGTATTGTGTTAGCAGTCATGGCTTGTGATATACCTAAAATATATTGTCTTTATGTATAGATTTTTATAACTATTTTTTAGATATTGCGCTTTAATGAAATATATTTGTGTGTTTTTCTTTCAAGTACAATCAAATGGAGAAAAATGGTGAAAAATGATCAAATTTGGAGGAAAAATGAAGAAGGTGTGAAAATGAACTTACGTGCCTAAGTGCCCAAGACTGGCGCTTACACCCTAGTGAAATAGAGAAAGTTGCGTCTAAGCGCCAAGTACCTTGCGCTTAAGCGCCAGACGTAGTTACTTGATGATTCAATGAATTTGGACAAATTTTTTAAGAGGTGTTTTAAGCAACCCTTGGTGAGAACGTGGGAAATAGTTAACGGAAACAAAAATTCATTCAATTGGCTTTTGAAAGGAGGCAACTTCTAGAAGATTCATTGGATATGGACACATTTTGAAGATACACCATGACACCTTTTGGAAAATTATAAAAGAAAACTTGGATTGAAGATCAAGGGAGGATCCATCCATCAGAGGATCCATCCAGAAACAACCACCACACGCCGCCGTCTCCGCCACTTTTCTTTTTATTTTAAGTTGTAATTTGCACTGTTAGAGAAGGAGGAGATTCAAAGGAACTTCAAGACTTTGGTGGAGAGGATTTGAGATAAGTTTTTATCTTTGTGACTACATTTGGTTTTAATTTAGACTTCTTGTTTGTGAGCATGATTTCTACTTTTAAACTTAATTATGGTTGTGTTTTCTCCATTTATTATGAGTAGTTTTTTTTTTATCCTTTTCCTTAAAATGATAAGTGATTAAGTATTAGATGGAAGTTGTTTGAAGTATTAGTCTTTAATGTTAGAAAAAGTTGTGATGATTTTAAACTTTATACTTCATTTATTTCTCAATTTTGCCATTTAAGATGTTAATACCTGTTGTGAGAACATATAAGATCTGAGATGGTATTGTTTCAGTTAATAAATGGTAAGAAGCACATGAGATTGTATGGATTAGAATGCAACTCATATGATTGAGTGTAAATAAATAGAGAAATGAACTTTAAAGGGTATAGAATTAGAGGACTTTAGAGTGATAGGCTAAAGTCCTCAATTTGTTTTATAGTTTTAAGTTTTGATACAAGATGTTAGCCCCCAGGTGGAGGGAGAAGATGGAACTCTAGAGTGAGATCTAGTATCTTCCCTACCTAACCTGTCTTCAAGACTATTCAAACTGTAAATTAGCCAATGTTCTCTATAACAACTCTAGTAAGGGTAAATAATATTATGGCTCCTATTTGGCACAAGATAATTTAAATACTGCCACAATAGAATTCTGATACTTGTTACTAATTCATGATAAGGAAATATATATTTTATTTATATTGCCTTTATCTTACAAATATCTAGTTAAGTAGTTAATTATTATTTTATTTTCAATTATCAAAAAATTACAAAAAGAATCGAACTTTCATTCCTATTATAATATCTAGATTTTAAGTAAGAATATTTTGCTAAGTAGAATTTATTATTTATTTTTTTCTGTTTTCTAGTTGCATGTTGTAGTTTTCCCTGCAGTTTTGATATTCATGGCTTAATCCAAAACTCCTATATTACTTGATAACGATATGCATACTTACGTAGTATGCCAAATTTAAAAATAATAATTGTATGCTTATTTGCTTTGAAGTCAAGTTGGTGCTTAGTTGTTGTTGATGATCAAGATTTTGGCATCGTTGTGAAGTAAGAATTATAATTAAGGAAAAATTAAGAATATAGTCGCATACATCGCATTAACATATATAGAGAGCTTTGGGATCAGGTTGCCTCCTTCAAAATATCTTCTCAAACCTGGTTTCATTTTTTAGTTAAGAGTTAAGTTTTAATGTCATTGAAGTTGAATTTTATGTCACTTCATTTAGGCTGGGTTGGTACTTTAGCTCAAATTATTGCCAACTGAGGCTAAGTGTGCTTTTGCTTTCGAACACACCATGACCTTCAACTGCTTATCTTTAGATTAATCAAAGATGAAACTCTAAATAATCTGAGTTAACCTCAATGATGTTAATTTTCCCTTGAATTATCTTCAAACTTGTTTAAGTCGAATCAGGTTTATGATTGATCTAGGTTAACTTAGTTTAATCAGAATTAAACTAGTTATACTTAGCTTTAATTAACTTATACTAAGTCAAGTTTAAACCAAGTAAGATTAACATAGAAGTGAAATAGAACTGACCAAGTTATATATCCTTGGTTAAATCAAGTTAAATTAAACATAGAAGTGGTCCAAGTTAATTTAAACATAACTTATTAAGTATACTTTAGGTTGTACTTAAAAAAAATTCTTAATTAGACTAAGTCTCAAATTGACTTTAAAATTGAGTTTCATGTTGGATTGATTAGAGATTGAATTAACCCGAATTAAGTCAGGTTAATCCGATGATTTAGATTGATTGGATAAGCCCAAGTTAAGCTAGGTTGATCTAGTGGTGTAGCTGAATTAGCTTAACTTGAGTTAGGTCAGGTTGAAATGGTAGTTCGGTTGAATTGCGTAACGCGAGTTAGGTCAGGTTGACCCGATGACTTGGTTGAATTGGGTTAACCCGATATTTCAGTTGAATTGGGTTAACCCGAGTTATGTCGGTTGACCCAAGGACTTAGTTGAATTGGGTTGACCCTGTGATTTAGTTGAATTGGGTTAACTCGAGTTAGGTTGGGTTGACCAAGTGATTCAATTGAATTAGGTTAACCCGAGTTAGGTCAGTTGATCCGATGATTTAATTAAATTGGGTTAATCTGAGTTGGTCGAGTTGACCCGATTTCAACTAAGTTTAAACTAAGTTACACACAAAGCTCAAATATAGGTTCAATTAGGGTTGAACCTATGGTTAAGGTTTGATCTAGTTTGAGTTAGACCCATGGTTTGGGGTTTGGTTCAGTTTGGATTGACCCAATGACTCATGTTGAGTTAGGTTGAATTTCAGTTGAATCTCAAGTTTTATGCTATCTTAGGTTAAATTTAGGTTGAACCTAAGGATTAGGTTGACTTAGGTTCAATGTGGTTTGAACCTAAGATTTAGGTTGTTTTAGTTTCAATTTAGGTTGAACCTAAGGTTTAGGTTGACTTAGGTTCAAATTAAGTTGAACATAAGGTTTAGGTTGACTTAGATTCAATTTGATTTGAGCCTATGGTTTAAGTTGACGGGGATCAACTTGGATTGAACCTAAGGTTTAGATTGACTTAGGTTCAATTTGGGATTAACATAAGGTTTATGTTGGCTTAGGTTCAATATGGGTTGAATCTAAGGTTTAGGTTGACTTAGGTTCAACTTGGATTGAACCTAAGGTTTAGGTTGATTAAGTTTAATATATGTTAGACCTAAAGATTTAATTTTAATGTGGGTCGAACCTGAAGATGTTATGTTAAGTCTAAAGTATGTTAGATTTAAAGACATAAGTTTAGCTAGTCTAATGTGATTAAGACTTAATTAAAATATTTATGTTTAATTTAAGCTAAACCAAATTATAATTAAGGTTTTACTAAGTCAAATGTGATTAAGACTTAGTATATTAATTAGGTTTAAGATGAATTAAACCAAATTAGAGTTATGGTTTAACTAAGTATAATGTGATTAAGACTTATTTAAATTGATTAGGCTTAATTTTAGTTAAAACTAATTTGATTTAAGGTTTAATTAAGTCTAATGTGATTAATTTTTAGTAAATTAATTAGGTTTAATTTGAGTTAAACCGAATTAGAGTTAAGGTTTTACTAAGTCCAATGTGATTATGACTTAGTAAATTAATTAGGTTTAATTTGAGTAAACCTAATTAGGATTAAGGTTTAACTAAGTTTAATGTGAAAAAGGCTTAGTAAACCAATTAGGTTTAATTTGAGTTAAATTTTATTAGGATTAAAGTTTAACTAAGCCTAATGTGATTAAGACTTAGTAAATTAATTAGTTTAATTTAGGTTAAACCAAATCAGGGTAAGGTTTAACAAAGTCTAATGTGATTAAGACTTAATAAATTAATTAGGTTTAATTTGAGTTAAACCTAATTACGATTAAAGTTTAAGTAAGCCTAATGTGATTAAGACTTAGAAAATTTGTTTAATTTAGGTTAAACCTAATTAAGATAAAGTATTTAGGTTGAAACTAAGATTAGACACAATTTGGGAAGAACCTAAGAATGTGGGGTGAAGTCTTAATTGGTTTGGAATTGGACTTAAGTTTAACTTGGGTTGAACCTAAGGGTTAAAGTTAAGTCCAATTTGGTTTGTACATAGTCTTAGGTTTAATTTAGGTTGAACCTAAAGGTTAAAGCTAAGTCCAAGTTGGTTTGAACTTTGACTTAGGTTCAATTTGGGTTAAACCTAAGGGTTTAGGTTAAGTCTAATGTGAGTTAGGCCCAACACAATGTTTAAATTAGGTCTAACGCGGTTAGACCCTACATTTAGGAGTTCGTTGGGTCTAAGTGTCTAAACCCAACAGTTTAGGGCTAGTCTTAGACCTGATAGACCTTAGAAATATATATATATATATATATATATATATATATATATATATATATATATATATATATATATATATATATATACACACACACACACACACACACACACACACACACACACACACACACACACACACACACACACACACACACACACACACA